>JARQOC010000002.1:657582262-657792262 GCA_033576535.1 Allobates femoralis | reverse complement strand
GGACCAAACAGAATTCTGGTGGTTTGAGGGGTTGAATAATAAATGACCCTCTGAATTAACTTTTAACGCTTTAAAAAAAAAAAAAAAAAATTTTTTTTGTGGCACTGCAATTCCCACTTCCAGGCTTGATCTACAGTCCAAATGTCACAATGCCAAGTTAATTCCGCATGTGTCAACCAGCTAAATCTGCAGGGGGTTGAATACTACTTGTAGGCACTGTGTATATAATATATATATATATATATATATATATATATATATATATACACACACACACACACATACACACACATATATACACATATATATACACACATACACATATACATACACATACACACATATATACATACACATGCATATATCTATACACACATATATATATATATATATATATATATATATATATATATATATATATATATATATATATATATATATATACACACACACACATATACATATACATACACACACGCTAGTGCATCTCAGTGAATTAGAATATCAGAAAAGTTAATTTCAGTAATTCAATACAAAGAGTGAAACACCTTATGTAATTATGTAGAGTCATTACAAACAGTGATTTATTTCAAGCTGTTTATTCTGTAAATGTTGATGATTGTGGTTTATAGCCAATGAAAAGCCAAAAGTATCTTAGAAAATTAAAGTTGGGAGGATGAAGGGTTAAATACCACACTGCCGTATTCCATGAGACATCGAAGGATGAATATAATATTGATTTATTAGTCAACGTGTTTCAGGGCTCCCAGAAGCACCCTGAGACATGGCAATATGATTATTTAGTTGTCCTGAGGAAGCAGTCAGGAAGCCCTGAAATGTGTTGACTAATCAATATTATATTCACCCTTTGATGTCTCATGCAATATGACAGCGCAGTTTTTTAAGCATTCATCCTCCCTACAGACAGACGGCACCTGAATGGTATCAGTTTCGTGTCCGTAATTAACATTCAAAGAATAGGAGGTATTTTGTCATTTAGTTACCATTTTTTGCCTATGTGTAAAATAATGACAACTAAATGAGGCCTAAAGGCCCAGTTACACAGTACGAGATCGTGAACGATATCACTTAAACATCATGGCTTTGGAGTCGTTCAAACGACATAGTTAGGACGTCGTAGCGTGTGACACCGAGGTACGACTATGATAAATCGTTGGATCGTTTATCGCAGATTTGGGACCATGTTATCAAATCAGACGATCCTCGATCAGCCAACCTGCTGCATCGTTGTGTGTGACACCGCGATAACAATGTCGTTAACGACCTCCCCTATTCACAACAGTGAACAAGTATGGTTCGCTGGGTTGTGCTCGCTACATCGTTGGTGCGTCGTCCACGATATCTACACGTGACAGCTCACCAATGATCTCAACAAGATGTCCTAACGACCGCGCTCCGTTGGCGATATCTTAACTACATTGAAGCATGTAATGGTATCTTAACACAAATCTTAACACGATATGTATAGCACACAGGAGCCGTATAATGTCTGCCGATGTGGAGCATTAACTGCGAGTACACCGAAAACAAGAAGACAAATCTAAGTAATCCACCACCTGAGGCTTCTGCGGTTTGACTTGATAAAATATTAAATTTAAAATTCAGAGGAAGGAGCATGACCTGGTGGAAATCTCAGAAACTGGGAGCAGAGAGGTTGCAAAAGACAAGAAACCTAGCAACTGCCTCTCACATTACACTAAGCTTCACATATGTCATACAAACCCTTTAAAACCCCTCTTAGGACCAGAAACTTTTCATTTTTGTGATTTTTTCACGTCTCTTCTTCCAACAGTCAAAACTTTTCTTTTCTCCATAGACACAGCCAGAAGGCGGCTTATTGTTTTGCCTTATACGAGCTGTAGGTTTGCAGAAAACTGTTGATTTTACTACAAAAGGTTTCAAAGAATGAGCAAAAATTAAAAATAAAAGTGAAAAAATATGCAATGCTACCCTTGTTTCGTGTTACTGCGATTATCCAATCAATTATACTATTACTAGCTGGGTGCCCGATGCACATGCATCGGGATTCTAGAAGAGCGAGTCTCTGACTCGCAATGGCCGCTTCGCGGCCAATGCTTCGCGCTGCTAAGGCGACTCGCCATGCCCGCTGCGCGGGCATAGCGAGTCGCCTTAGAACTGCTCGCAATGGCCGCTGCGCGGCCAATGCTTCGGGCGTATCCACATGACCACGCTGACTCGCAGCGAGAGTGGACTCAGAAGGGGCAAAAAACCCATTCGCAATTATATAATAGATATACAATTATGGCCAAAAGTGTTCGCACCCAAATTATTGCATTTACACGCTTTGTTAAAAAAAGGTCGAACTGGACATTGAAATTCACAAAAAAAATGGAGTGGATTCAACCATCTATATTACCCTAAAGTCTCCATTGTTAAAATTTACAATGCTACTAATACCATCTGTGTTCTTTTCTGTGCCTATAAAATGTTTAATAAAAAAAAATAAAAAAAATAAAAAAAAGTACCGTATATACTCGCGTATAAGCCGAGTTTTTCAGCCCAAAAATTGGGCTGAAAAGTACCCCCCTCGGCTTATACGCGAGTCAGTGCTGTATACCGACATCGGTACATACCGATGTATACATCGGTATACAGCAGCCCCCGCATCCCCGGTAATGCAGGGCCCCCCCAGCGTCTCTCCGGTCACCTGTAAAGGAAGCTATACTTATCACAGTGCTCTGTCCGCGCCCGCTCGCACCCGCTGTCAGCAGCCGACCGGATCCTCCATCTTGCGTCTTCTTTCTTCCTGTTTCTGTGCTTGTCGCGGGCAATGACGTCATTCCCTGCGACGAGCACAGGAAACAGGAAGAAAGAAGACGCAAGATGGAGGATCCGGTCGGCTGCTGACAGCGGGTGCGAGCGGGCGCGGACAGAGCACTGTGATAAGTATAGCTTCCTTTACAGGTGACCGGAGAGACGCTGGGGGGGCCCTGCATTACTGGGGATGCCTGTATACTACCGCTGGGGCTGCTATATACCTCTGGGGCCCTGTATACTACCACTGGGGCTGCTATATACCTCTGGGGCCCTGTATACTACCACTGGGGCTGCTATATACCTCTGGGGCCCTGTATACTACCACTGGGGCTGTATATACTACCACTGGGGCTGTATATACTACCACTGGGGCTGTATATACTACCACTGGGGCTGTATAAACCACTGGGGCTGTATAAACCACTGGGGCTGTATATACTGCTGGGGCCCTGTATACTACCACTGGGGCTGTATATACTACCACTGGGCTGTATATACTACCTCTGGGGCCCTGTATATACCTCTGGGGCCCTGTATACCACCACTGGGGCTGTATAAACCACTGGGGCTGTATATACTGCTGGGGCCCTGTATACTACCACTGGGGCTGTATATACTAACACTGGGGCTGTATATACTACCACTGGGGCTGTATATACCTCTGGGGCCCTGTATACTACCACTGGGGCTGTATATACTGCTGGGGCCCTGTATACTACCACTGGGGCTGTATGTACTACCACTGGGGCTGTATATACTACCACTGGGCTGTATATACTACCACTGGGGCTGTATATACTACCACTGGGGCTGTATATACTACCACTGGGGCTGTATATACCTCTGGGGCCCTGTATAAACCACTGGGGCTGTATATACTGCTGGGGCCCTGTATATACTACCACTGGGGCTGTATATACTACCACTGGGGCTGTATATACTACCACTGGGGCTGTATATACTACCACTGGGGCTGTATAAACCACTGGGGCTGTATATACTGCTGGGGCCCTGTATACTACCACTGGGGCTGTATATACTACCACTGGGGCTGTATATACTAACACTGGGGCTGTATATACTACCACTGGGGCTGTATATACCTCTGGGGCCCTGTATACTACCACTGGGGCTGTATATACTGCTGGGGCCCTGTATACTACCACTGGGGCTGTATGTACTACCACTGGGGCTGTATATACTACCACTGGGGCTGTATATACTACCACTGGGGCTGTATATACTACCACTGGGGCTGTATATACTACCACTGGGGCTGTATATACTACCACTGGGGCTGTATATACTACCACTGGGGCTGTATATACTACCACTGGGGCTGTATATACTACCACTGGGGCTGTATATACTACCACTGGGGCTGTATATACTACCACTGGGGCTGTATATACTACCACTGGGGCTGTATATACTACCACTGGGGCTGTATATACTACCACTGGGGCTGTATATACCTCTGGGGCCCTGTATACTACCACTGGGGCTGTATAAACCACTGGGGCTGTATATACTGCTGGGGCCCTGTATATACTACCACTGGGGCTGTATATACTACCACTGGGGCTGTATAAACCACTGGGGCTGTATATACTGCTGGGGCCCTGTATACTACCACTGGGGCTGTATATACTACCACTGGGGCTGTATATACTACCTCTGGGGCCCTGTATATACCTCTGAGGCCCTGTATACCACCACTGGGGCTGTATAAACCACTGGGGCTGTATATACTGCTGGGGCCCTGTATACTACCACTGGGGCTGTATATAACTAACACTTGGGCTGTATATACTACCACTGGGGCTGTATATACCTCTGGGGCCCTGTATACTACCACTGGGGCTGTATATACTGCTGGGGCCCTGTATACTACCACTGGGGCTGTATGTACTACCACTGGGGCTGTATATACTACCACTGGGGCTGTATATACTACCACTGGGGCTGTATATACTACCACTGGGGCTGTTATATACCTCTGGGGCCCTGTATACTACCACTGGGGCTGTATAAACCACTGGGGCTGTATATACTGCTGGGGCCCTGTATATACTACCACTGGGGCTGTGTATACCTCTGGGGCCCTGTATACTACCACTGGGGCTGTATAAACCACTGGGGCTGTATAAACTGCTGGGCCCTGTATACTACCACTGGGGCTGTATATACTACCACTGGGGCTGTATATACTACTAGGGCTGCGTCTATACTACCACTGGGCTGTATAAACCACTGGGGCTGTATATACTGCTGGGACCCTGTATATACTACCACTGGGGCTGTATATACCTCTGGGGCCCTGTATACTACCACTGGGGCTGTATAAACCACTGGGCTGTATATACTGCTGGGGCCCTGTATACTACCACTGGGGCTGTATATACTACCACTGGGGCTGTATATACTACTAGGGCTGCGTCTATACTACCACTGGAGCTGTATATACCACTGGGGCTGTATATACTACTGGGGCTGCGTGTATACTACCACTGGGGCTGCTGTATCTACCTCTGGGACTGGTGTATACCACACTGCTGGGGGCTGTATACTTGTGCTAGGTTCCACCCTCGGCTTATACACGAGTCAATAGATTTTCCCAGGTTTTGGGGGCAAAAGTAGGGGGGTCGGCTTATACACGGGTCGGCTTATACACGAGTATATACGGTATATGGTTGGAAAAAAATATTCACAAAAAAAATAAATAAATAAATAAATATAATTAAAAAAAAAAAAAAAAAATTTAGCCAGACAAAATTGTTGGCACCTTTGCAAAATTGTGGGTAATCAACTTGTTTCCAGCATGTGATACTCGTTCAAACTCAAGTGTGGCAAGTAACAGGAGAAGTTGAATTAATCTTTGCACTGCATGTTTGTTTGTGTGTGCCACACTAGGCATGGAGAACAGAAAGAAGAGAAGAGAACTGCCTGGGGACATGAGAACCAAAACTATGGAAAAATATCAACAATCTCAAGGTTACAAGTCCATCTCCCGAGATATTGATGTTCATTTGTCCATAGTGCAGGACATAAATCCAGAAATTTACAATCCACGGCACTAACCATTATCCCTGGACCAAGAACAGAGAAAAATTGATAGCAACACAGGATAGTCCAGCAAAAGGTTGCAACACAGAATAGTCCAGATAGTGGATAAGCAGCCCCAATCCAGCGGCAAAGAAACTCAAGTTGTCCTGCAGGCTCAGGGTGCATCAGTGTCAGAGAAAATTATCAGTCGATAATTGAATTAAATGAAATGCTATGGCAGGAGACCAAAGAGGACCCACTGCTGAGAGACTTAGAAAAGTTTGACTGCAGTTTGCCAAAATGTATGCGGGTAAGCCAAAATCCTTCTGGGAAAGCGTGTTGTGAACAGATGAGACCAAGATAGAGCTTTTTGGTAAAGCACATCATTCTACTGTTTACCAAAAAGGGAATGAGGCCTACAAAGGAAAGAACACAGTACCTACAGTCAAATATGATGGAGGGACAAAGATGTTTTGGGGTTGTTTTGTTGCCTCTGGCACAAGGTGCCTTGACTGTGTGCAGGACATCATGACATCTGAAGACTGCCATAGGATTTTGGATCACAATGTAGAGTCCAGTGTCAGAAAGCTGGTTTGCGAATTAGGTCATGGGTTTTCAAGCAGAACAATGCCCCCAAATATACTTAAAGAAGCACCCAGAAATTAATGGAAACAAAGTTCTGGAGAGTTCTGCTGTGGTAGTAATACGTCTGGATCTAGATTCCATTGAAAACTTGTGGGGAGGTCCTAAAACTGCTGTTGGGAAAAGAGGTCTTCAAATACGAGAGACCTGGAGCAGTTTGCAAAAGAAGAGTTCAAAATTCCAGTTGAGAGGTGTAAGAAGCTTGATGATTGTTATAGGAAGTGGTGAAGAATATGGGAGATATTATTCACACAGTTCCTGTGTGCCATTATATCCATTGGTGCTCCCACAATCATGTTGCAGGGAGCCAATGGGAGCAGTTATGCATGTGACACAGGCAATGACTATATTTAAATGCCACTGACAGTGATGTGATAGCAGCATCTGAGTAGTTAATAGCTCAGCTCTGGCTGCTGTTAGCCAGCGTCTGTCGATTGGATATTTCCAGCATCTGCAGCGTTGCAAGGGAGTTTGTGAGCCCCCTCCACACACGATTACTAGAGCGCAGAACATAATACCAATATGCATGAAGGGGTTAATCAAAGAATATTTTGTTATTAAGTCAGTTTGTGCACTTATTAATCAAAGGTCCATTGACAACATTGAAAAATACATACCTTTTCTAAATGGGGGTTTTCATAGCACACGTATTTATGACATTAATGAAATAAGTGAATAAGCTCATAAAGTCTCATCTGGATTAATGTTCTATTCAAAGTTTAAATTTCTGTAAAAAAAAATTTAAATTATGCAACAACCAGAGTGGGCCGTTTCTGACGCTGCGGTTACAGGTCATTCCATGTCAAGTGAACCAATGATTTGTACCTCTATATTTTAATTCTTTTGAGACTTTGTTATTTGATAATAGCGTGTCAGAGAAAGCAAAATGTGAAGAAAAAAAAATGTTTTAATTTTTTTAATTGATATTCAAAATTCAGAAAAAGTGTGAATTTGTGTTGCCTGCCTTAACCTTTCTCCTCATAACTCAGGATAGAAATAAGATGGAGAAACAAAATAAACACCATTCTACTCAGAACTGTACAGGCTTTCACCAGATATGTCACAAAAGTAACTTTGTTAATATTTTACCCATGCGAACGCAAACAAAATTTTAAAACGCATTTCCGAAAAAAATGTTTAATTTAAAAATTTCCAAAAATGCACATGTGTCTGCTGTGCTCCTAGCCACATCTATACCAAAATTCCAGTTGGGATCATATTTAAAAATATGTATCTATTACAGTGTCAATTCAAAAATCTTGAATTCAGATCTGTTCAACCTGTGGTCTAAAAGTGTGGGGGTCTATATTTACCAAATTATCCATGATTTTTAGATATTTTATTATGTTACAGCTTAGAAGCAGGAGAGGTTTGAGGAGAAAGCTTTGTTCGGTCTCAACCTGAGAATGAACAGGGGTACACAGTGAAAGCAGAGCAGATGACAGGCCAGCAGCTCTGTCAACCATGTTAAGTATCAGCCCACCTCAGAGTCAGAAAGACAGAGCTTCAGAGTTTTCATGTCCAGGTATGTCAGGACATGTTCACTTTTGAACAAACAATAGTCTGTACAAAGGCATCAAGACAGTCAGTGTGCTACAATATTGGTGAGTGTGTTTAAAGTTTGAGTATTTTTATATTAATAGTTAAATGCTTTTCTTATTAAGGGCTAATAAACACACAGTGCTATTCTGAGTGATCATCGTTCAGAAAAACACCAACCATTGATTTCAATTATAAAAATTATTATAATCATTACAAGATAATATATTACAATATATAATATAATTAATAATTATAAATATAAATGATAAAGATTTCAATTACTACTATTGAATTCAAGTACTATTCTTAAACACTTCATAAATGACATGTTTAGTGATATAATAGAAAAAAAAATGTTACATTTATAAATAGGTGTTAAAAATCTTGGTTCTTTTATTCTTGTTCAATCACACTGGAGATATGATCACCTTTTTTCTTTTGGTTTGTTCAGTGCATTCAGGTTGAAAATGCTGTGCAAGTTGTGTTCTGATGACTAAGATGTATTTATCCTGGCTCTTACAGGATTTGTTTTTTGTGTTTTTTATTGTTGCATAGAAATGTTGAATTCAATAAGTTGTAATTTGAAAAAAAAAAAAGAAAAAAAAAAGGAAGAAAATCACACAAAGTAAAAAAAAAAAATATATACCATATATACTCGTGTATAAGCCAAGTTTTTCAGCCCAAAAATTGGGCTGAAAAGTCCCCCCCTCGGCTTATACACGGGTCAATACGGTATGTGGTGTGTGGGGGCTGTGTCCGGGTGCTGGGGAGGCTGGAGGAGGCGGGGGGAGGCTGCTGACTGAGCTGCCAGTCACGTGGTGCCGCTCATTAGATTTGCACGGCTCCCCCGCCCATCACAGCGGCAGGTGGAGCCGTGCATACAGCCCCCAGTGGTAGTATACAGCAGCCCCCCTCCTGCTGGCACTCGCCCCATACTGTGCAGAGCCCCCACACTGTGCAGAGCCCCCTTCCCCGCTGCATTATCTTACCCTCAGCGTCTTCATCAACGCGGGTCCTCCAGTCCTTGCTCGCTTGCTGTGTTCGGGTCTCACGTGACCCAGCGCGATGACGTCATCCCACTGCGACCACCGGGTCACATGAGACCGGGAACACAGCGTGCGAGGATGGACGCGAGGGCCCGCGGTGATGAAGACTCTGGATGGTAAGTTATATGCAGCGGGGGGGGGGCTCTGCACAGTGTGGGGGCGAGTGCCAGCAGGAGGGCGGCTGCATCACATAGTGCACTGCATCCCGCGGCTGGGGGAGCGGTGCACTATCTGATACAGCCCCCTCCTGCCGGCACTCGCCTGCTGTATACTACTGGGGCCTGCTGTATACCTCACTGCTGGGGGCTGTATACCTCACTGCTGGGGGCTGTATACCTCACTGCTGGGGGCTGTATACCTCACTGCTGGGGGCTGTATACCTGTGCTGGGGTCCACCCTCTGCTTATACGTGAGTCAATAAGTTTTCCCAGTTTTTGGGGGCTAAAGTAGGGGGGTTGGCTTATACACGGGTCGGCTTATACATGAGTATATACAGTAAATCTGATGGGTCCCAAGTTGAATCTCTGCACAAATAACCAAGAACACAAGTAACACACAGGTATTTTTTCACAATTTTAAAACAAACTTTTTTCACAATTGTGCATCAAAATTTTTAAACTGATTTCTCCAAAACAAAATATAAAGAAACATAGTCTTGTGACATATCAAATGAAAGCCGAACCGTTCTGAGAACAATGATGTCTATCCCACCTCTTTATCCTAATTCTAGCCCGAGATATGATAAAAATGTAAAGCTGTACCAGGCCAAAATTTGCGCTTTTTAAAAACTTTAAAACTCTGCAAAAAAATTAACTGAAGAAAAAAAAAAAAAAATCTAAAGTCAGGCAAAAAAACTACCGTAATTCATATTTGGATCACTTGATATGGAATGACCCTTACATGTTTTGTGACAAAATGTGAAGTTCACAGGCGCACGTTGTTTAGGTAAGACGCACAAGTGAAGTCTGCGTGCAGCCTCCGCCCATGTAAGCGCTTCAGAGACTCTTAGTAATAGTCACGTCACTCATGTTTACAAGACGGTTAGACCAAGTAACTAATGTACAACTATTTGTGCATCTTTTCTCCAAAGAAAACTAGGGCAACACAAAGTCCCACAATTTTTCTTTAACTGCAAGAATAGCAAGTTGGACTAAACGTACATTAAAGCTGAGATTATATGTGCACATTTCTGCCAATAGCGAGAGCCGATAATTGATCTAATGAGTTGATCGGTGATCATTTAAAGGGGTTGTCCGGGCTTTTTCTATAGCTTACATGTGTATCTAGGCTGCAAAATGTTAACAGTTTGTAATTTACATCCTGTCAACATTTTGCAGGGTTTCCCAGATATCACCGATTTGCGGCAGCAAGACAACGTCCAGGGGGCGCGATTGTGCTAGAGCTGCATGAAAATGAAGAACTGGTCATTTACTCCATAACTCCAACACACACACCCCCTTCCCCAGTCTACAATATGGCCAGCCACCCTCAGGACTCCTACAGGCCGCCCCAGCCCCAAGTATGACCACACATCCCCTCTGCACTGTGTACTGAATCAGCAGCTCTGTGCACCGCTCTGTGAGCTCCAGATGCGGTACACTGGGTCAGTGTAGGAGATGAGGCTGTGCGCAATCCTGTGTGTCCTCTGCTCATGCTCCCCTGGCGCCGCTCTGTGCAGTGTGCTGGCACGCCAGTCCTCCTCTGTATCTCCTGTACATAGCGGGGCACAGGGCCCGGCAGCTGGGAGAGAGGAGGAGCAACGGCTCCTGCAAAGAGCATTCCCAGGAAAACACGAGCTGATGGCGCACAGGATTGCATACAGCCCTCAGCTCCTACACTGACCCAGTGTGCTGAATCTGCAGCTCACAGAGCAGTGCACAGAGCTGCAGATTCGGTACACTGTGCCAGTGGAGGAGGTAACCCACTTTGCGCAGAGGGGGTGGGTGGTCATGCTTGGGGCTGGGCAGCCTGTAGGAGCCCTGGGGGTGGCCATACTGTAGACTGAGGGAGGAAGGCGTGTGTGTAGGAGACTGGGAGTACACAGCCTGTTCTTCATTTACTTGCAGCTCCAGAACAAACACACCCCCTGGATGTTCTCTAGCTGCCGGAAAGAGCTGATATCTATGAAACCCTGCAAAATGTTGACAGGATGTATATTACATATACATGTGGCTATATATGTGGCTGCGTGTGTGTGGCTGCGTGTGTGTGTTGTGGCTGCGTGTGTGTGTGTGTGGCTGCGTGTTGTGTGTGGCTGCGTGTGTGTGTGTGGCTGCGTGTGTGTGTGTGTGGCTGCGTGTGTGTGTGTGGCTGCGTGTGTGTGTGTGGCTGCGTGTGTGTGTGTGGCTGCGTGTGTGTGTGTGGCTGCGTGTGTGTGTGGCTGCGTGTGTGTGTGGCTGCGTGTGTGTGTGTGTGTGTGTGTGGCTGCTGTGTGTGTTTGACTGTGTGTGGCTAGAGGATGTTGGAGGATGATGGGGGCTACAGAGGGACAGTGGCGGATGATGGGGTCTAGGGATAGTGGAGGATGATGGGGGGGCTACAGAGGGATAGTGGAGGATGAGGGGGCTACAAAGTATAGTGGAGGATGAGGGGGCTACAGAGGGATAGTGGAAGATGCTTAATATAAGGCGCCCTCCCCCCCCCCGAAAAGAAGACATGGTCCACCTTTGGGACCAAAAAAAAATATAAGACGGTGTCTTATTTTCGGGGAAACACGGTATGTGTCCCTCACACAGCTTGTGTTCATGTTCTCTGTGTAATGTAACCTGTAGACAGGGTGGGGCCTGGAAACGACTGAGAACTTCTCTATGGAGTCTAGTGTTCAAAGGGGTGTGAGCCCTTCCTCCCCCATCCAGGGGCTGCTCCAAGAAGAGAGAACATTATACTCATGTTTGTTAGTTGTGTTGGGACTTCAGAAGGATCTGAAGCTGCAGCCAGGTCCTGTTGCCTGTGTGGACTGATAGGAGCTGCCAAGTGGGATTGTGTAGTGTCCCTCATCGGCTGGATTCAGGACTATTTCTCCCTTTTCTGTGGTGTCGAATTACCGGGTGATGCTCCTGAAACGGTTCCCTTTGCTGTGGGCTCATTGTGGACTCTAAGGAACAATATTCATATTGGATGTTCTATGCTCCCTGCCTCAATACAGTTCTGTTGGACTGATCTTCGACTTGGTGTCCCTTCCTGTTTGGAGAAATTTCATTTGTGAAAGACAATTTGAGTTCCAGAGGATGGGGATGCTCAGGAACAATCTTGGAAGTGACGGTGAGGAACGCCCAAGAACGGAAGAGAAAAGGAGATCTTCTAAAGACTGGAGATTACATGGGGAGTTATCAGAAGAGTAGTTTAGTAATATATGGAGGACACATATTATGGCAGGGCTTGTAGGTCAGTGTCAAATTTAATCTGCAGAAATGGAAACCAGTGGCATGATTGGTAGAGGAGGAGGAGCAGCGAGTGGAGAGGAACATTAATTGGGCAGTGGGGTTAAGGATAGACTGGAGGGGTGCGAGTGTTAGCTGGTAACCAGGAAGGAGGATGTTACAGTAGTTGAGGAGGGAGATGATGGGAGACATACGTAGGCATCAAGTTCTACACATTTTTTGATGGACCCATTGACTTACATTGGCAAGCTGGACTAACTGGATGGATCACAAATAGACATTCACCCTTCGGCGGTTTCATAGTTTTTACCAACGCCAATATTGGTCTAATACATCAGCGAATATCTTCAATCCCATTTTCCAGAGCTTGAGCTGAAAGTCCTGACAGAGTCACAAACGTGAGGTTAAAAAGCAACTTCAACCTGGTCTTGGATATCTGAACATATCGGAGGCAGGTGAACTACATTTTACTCTCTTCTTTGTAGCTCTCCATGGAGTTAAACACATTGAAGCTGAAAACTTTGATGTATCTGACTACAATTTCCTGCAGCTCATTCGCTCCAGACAAGGAGGAAAAGACTTGTATTTACTCTATGTAATCGACATAAATGAGCCAAGTATACTTTACTATTGCTATAACCACCTAGGTAGGTCCGGCCTGTCACAGGGCCATGTTTACAGCACCGTTCTGTTGATGTGGGCACTATGATTACTGACATGTCATTTTCTTTGGCAGGATAATAAAACAGGACAAGCAGCCTCTAAACCCTCAAAGTATCTGCTCTTAAATGAAAGGTCTTTAATAAAACAAACGGGAGGGGGACAGACATGGAAACTCCAGCAGGACAGGACACCGTATTTCCCTCCTGGACTCCTCAGAATAGACTTTACTGTTCTTAGAAAAATATACATACAGAGTAACCATACATGTACCCTCCGGCAGACCCAGTCAGTCTGTGCATGGAATCCAATGATAGGGAAAAAGGAGGTTGACGGGAGGCCACCCACTCCAGATAATGAGACATGAATACCGGGTGGATGGAGTAATACAAGGCAGTTTGGTGGTTAGTTTTAAAGAGGTTTGTCTTGGTGACAAAACCCTTTTACCAGGAAGACCCTATGACCAATTAAATCCCCTCTTGGGGTATGTGCACACATGCCGGGTTTGTGCCGGTGGGGCGGCTGGGCGGACCCGACAGGAAGCTCTGCAGCCGTCCACCGGCTTCCTGGCGGGTATGTGCGGCGGTGTAGGGCGGGTGCAGGCGGGTTAGCGGCGGCGCTTATGCAGCGGCTGGAAGCAGTACATGATTCAGCTTGCAGCCGCTGCATAACCGGCCGGTTTATTGAACATGCACATTCGTGCTAACCCGCTGGGAACCCAGCGGGTTAGCAACAGATGAGCATGTGTAAACCGCCGTGTGTGCACAGCGAGTGTCGGTTTCCATAGGTTTTAATGTTAATCCAAAAGCCGGTTTGGATTAACATAAATTTACATAAAACTTATGGAAACTGACCGGCGGTTTACACAGCTAAACCGACCCTGACCCGGCATGTGTGCACATACCCTTAAAGTGGTTGTCTACTACTTTAACTCAGCTACTGGTTGTGTCAAAAATGCCTAAAAATAACATCCCTAAATAAGTAATAGCCCCAAAACTTTTTCTACCAACCTCAATATTTTATGCCCCTCTGCTTCCTTTCTTGCCCCCTGGCACCAGCTCTGCTGTCACCGCCATCGCATCCTCCTCAGAAAGGGTGGAAGAAAGGAGATGCCGTCAGCTACATAGGAAAGGGTTCTTTACAGTTAGAGCAGTCAGACTGTGGAATGCCGACCACAAGATGTATAATGGCAGACACTATAACAGCTTTTAATAAAGAGCGGACGATTTCTTCAGTGCACGTAACATTGTCGGTTATAGATTGTGAGCCCTTGTGGACAGGATCTCTGCCCTAATGTACCTGTATGATGTATTCGTTGTTATTTATGTTCTCGTCCTTGTTCTGCCCTTATACATGTAAAGAGCCATGGAACCAATGGCGCTATATAAATAATAACAATAATAATAATAATAATAATAATAATAATAATAATAATAATAATATAGTGACAAAAATGTATAATTGGACGAAGGTTTTACTTGATGAACCTAGGTCTTTATCAACCTATGCAACCATGTAAAAACCATCTGCTCCCTTCTGGCTACATTTCCCATCATCCCCTGTGCTGGGCTGCAGTCTAAAAAAAAAAGTCCTAGTGGCCAGTATGACAACTGAAAGGTTATTAATATTTCAATAAAGTCTGGGATAAGATTAAAAAAGAAAAATTATAATATTACTAGATGATGCGATCACATCAGAAGGCGGTTACATAACGTTGGAGGCAGGCTCTGTACGGTAGGAGCAACGACCATCTCTCCCCCCTCGTGTGTGCTCCCCCTGTCCGCTCTCTTCTGTGCCTTTTCTCCCCACTGTGCTTTCTCCTTGAGCTGTCTGCACCCCCCTTGGCACTCTCCTACCTGTGTGCTGTCTTCTCTCCTCATCTGCACTCTCCTTTGAGCTGTATGTTTCCCCCATGTGCAGTCTCTCTGCCCTCTCTGTGCTAGTGCTGTCCCCAGGGCTGTGGAGACGGTACGCCAAATCACCGACTCCAAATCCCTCAAACATGGCTCATGTCTAAGTGAGAAATTTATTGTAGAAAAATGTGATCATCAGGCTTTAATCTTTATTAAAACACAATAATCAACATATTTAAACAGAACATAATAATATTCGGCAGATACTGCATTGAACTTCTGTCCCTAATTTATTACCGTACATATTTTAGGAGGTGCAGATGCTCCATTTACTACCAACTCTAACAAGATTATTTAAAATACATGTAACACAGTTGATTTTAAAGGGATCCTGTCACCTCCAGAACGCCTCCTAAGCTACCAAAACACGTCCCTGCAGAATCCATTCACTATTCTCACACTCCTTTTGTCTCCTAAAAGCATCCTGTGAAAGTGCATAATAACGTTTTAATACTTACTCATTAGTGATTATAATTAGCAGGGGCTATATACTTTAGTCACCAAGGCGGGCTGTTTTGCAGCTCCAAGATCCAGCCTCTCTGTCTGTGCTGCTTTGCTTGTGCAGGTTTTACCCTCCCCCCTCTCTGTCACTCACAGAATGCAAATTAGTCCTGCCTTCAGCTCCACATACAGCAGCACAGACAGAGAGAGGGTGGATCATTCGGGCGTAAAAATGAGCACCTAGGGAGGGCTTAGAGTCTTACAGGGGACGCCCTGTGAGACTTATTCAGGGACAAGAAGTCTCAGATTTCTAAGTGTATATTGTTGATTATTCCAATGTTACAGAGCACTTTTTTTTTTTTAGAAAAGGAGATTAGTACGTATCTATCTTCTGGGATCTACGGGCCTCTTGGTGTAAGGAAAAACCCAGTGAAAGTGAAGAATCGCTAAATCAGTCCTACAGCACTTGTATTACCAGGAGCTAAACCCCACTGATGATAAAGTGATGGTATAGCTTAGTAATACTACATATAAAATTAACACTTTTGCTGATGTTTAGTCTCAAGTACTATTGTTGGGAGGATTCCAAAATGTATAATTCATGTGTATTACTGCATGGCTACATTCACACAGCCAAAAACTGCTGTCTTGACAGTAAAAAGGCTGCATGCACAACAATCTTGTTTGGGATGTTTTTTCCGCTGCATTTGTTCGGGTGTGGATTACACGTGTGCTACTTCCTTAGTGCATGTTTAATACAGTTTTATTAATAAAAAAAAAAAAAAAACACACTTGAAAAATCATTTGTTGCGTTTTATACTGCCTTCTCATTGCTTTCTATGGATGAAAAACAATGCAAAAAGGCTAAAAAGAATGGACATGATGTAATGTCAAAAACGCTGCCGCTCTCAATTCATTCAGGAAGAAGATTTCTTACCTCAGGCTTTGCTGGTGTTATAAAAAGAAGCTTTTAATATGGATTAAAAGAAACGCAACAAATTACTGCTGCAAAACGCATCATGGGAACGTAGCCTAATGTTTATTACAAAAAAATTAAATGAGAAGATCATGTTTTAAAGGAGATTCTCAGCCTTTGACCATATGCCCTACTGGCAGAATGCCTGTAAATGTGCACCCCAGACAATCAGATGAGCTCCAGGATGGCTGCCGCAAATGAGATCCAGAGAAGTGTCACAATGCAAGAAAAAAAAGACGTTCTAAAGTTGCCAACAGTCTGCACTGTACGGTTCCCGAAACATGGGCTCCTTCCTATGTGTCATTTCCTAGAGATCAAGCTGCAGTAATCCTTTGGGTCCACAAAACAAGTTGTTGCCAAATTGCACATCATATACGCAGGTGCACAGGTAAGATCCAAGGTTACATCCACACTGACCACTTGTGAAGCCGTAAGTGGGCGAACGGGAACGGAAAGGTAAACACCAAATGTTCTAAGCTGAGCAAACATGGAGCTTTTTGTTTGACTATGCATGAAGTACTCAGAGTCCGTCCAGTAAAGTGACTGACTATCAAGGTCAATCCAAGAAGAAGTTTTCCATTTCATATTTTAATCCTCAATGACAAAAAATGTAAAATAAATAAAAAATAGACAAATGCATTAACGAAGACGTGGCGTGACTGTGCGGTGGACGTGCAATCTAAAGAAGTCTCATCTACACACAGTAAAAAAATATCCACAAAATAAGGGCAAAGGTTGTGCGATTTTACTTCTGCATCTTGCAATGGATAGCAAGACCGTAATAGGCTCTTTAAGCCTACATCGGAGGACATCCCAATTCTAATTATCTGACGTGCCACGTATAGGAATAAAGTGGGATAGGTCACCCAGAAAATCTCTGTTAGGCTGCCTTCACAGTTGCGTATGGAGCGCTGCGTACCAAACGCAGCCAAACGCTTGCGCACATGCGTTCCTATGTTTAACATGGGAATGCATGTGCCTGCGTATGGCTGCGTTTGGCCGCATTTGCGTTCGGATGCGCATAATTTATGCGCCCTCCGACCGCACTCCAGACGCAGCTTGCAGCATTTTTTTGTGCGTTCCCGGGCTTGCTCTATCCGCAAGCGCCTGCAAGCGCTCAAAAAAATGCATTGATCTCAAGGATCTGCAGTGTCCTCTGCATGGCACTGCAGGAGAACGCTACGGATCTCATTGAGATCTCTCCCGGTGGCCACCGATGATGTCACAGGAGATCACGACGCCAGGAGATAGCGACCCCTGATGATCTCCTCCCCCCGCCGCCGGTAATCTCCTAGCGGTATCGGCGGGGAGAAACAGCTGATGTGACAGCTGTTTGAATCTTCCCGCGCCGACATCTCCTCTCTGTGTCGGCGCGGGAGATTCAAACAGCTGTCAAATCAGCTGTTTAACCCACTGACACGTCCCGAAGCTTACCGGCGGCTGGGAGGAGGAGATCTCCGCCGATGATCTCCGCCTCCGGCCCACCGCTGATCGGGCTGCCCGGGCTCCACAGTGATGTGTCCGCAGGCAGGACATTCTCCGCTGCGGACACAAAAAATGACACTGCTTTCATTGCGTTTGTGTCTGCATGCCATCAGCATGCAGACACAAATGCAAATGTGAAGCCAGCCTTAATCCTGCTGTTCTGTTCGGTCAAAAATAACCGAATTTGAAGTTTATTAGTTCATTTTTCATTTGTTTATGAACAACCATGTTCACATGCAGTATAATAATGCAACAGATATTCAAATAAAAGACTTAAATTAGCTAAAAATCAAGACTTTAATAGGTCCGGTCGAAAATGACTGAACATTTAAGTGTATAGTAGACCAGAGCAAAACAGTAGGGTAATACCAGTCCAACAGAAGTTCTCGGAGGAATTTTCGGCTAAAAGGAGAGGTCTCTAAGGTTTCTCATATGTGTTGTTATCAATGTATTTCATAGACCGAACACATACTCATTTTAGTCCATGGGACTGTTCGCATATTAATTTCAACAATGTACGATGTGTCGGCAAAAACAGAATTAAAAAAATAAATAAATAAATAACAAGACCAAAAGGGAGACTAGTCTGCTTTGATCCTAGGCATGGATCAAATTTATCCATGCAAGTCTATGGGTCAGTAAACAAATGCCAGAGCACACTGATACTATGCTAATGCCCAGGGCGGACTGGCCCAGGTGGCAGGGGGGCAAGTGCCCCCTGGGCTGGTGGTATAGCCCACATTTAGGGCCGCCCCCCCACAGGAATGGGCCAGCGCGGCGATGCAGACGGCGGCTGACATGTGAGTGAGCGGTCCGAAGATCTCTGACAGCACCCCCCAGCCCCCCCCCCCCACCCGTCATCAAAAATCTCTGATAGCACCCCCCCCCCCCCCTTTCATCAAATCATGGCTGGCAGGCCGAACCTGCCACCCAGGGCCAGAGGCACCAGCCAGCCCCTGCTAATGCCGCCTTTTTATCATTAAGGCCCTGTGTCCACACTGCGTTGGTTGTGCTCTTTTTGATGCGGATTTAGAGAATCTGCATGTCTATCCTGAATCCAGCACAGTCTATGACAGATCAGGGTTGCTGTGCCAACATTGCTTTTTTTCCCTTGCAAATTTTGGGGCAAAAAGAAAAAAAAAAAAAAACAATGTTGGCACAGCACCCCGGAACTTTCATAGACTGTGCTGGCTTCAGGACAGATATGCAGATTGTCAAAATCTGCGTAAAAAAAAAAAAAAGGATCGACCAATGCACCGTGGGCACAGGGCCTAAGGCTATGTTCCCACGATCCGGAGACACTTCATACTGAAAGCAAAGTCTCCTCTCCGGCAGAGAATACTTAGGCCGGCTTCACACCACAGTTTTGGAGCAGTCAGGCTGTGTCTGGTGTTTTGCTGGATGCACCAGACAGAACAGATTCGGAGGGCATCCTCTGATTCTGCCGGATTCAGAACTGCGCGGCTGCTGCCGCTGTCCAGGTCCTGAAGTTTCAAAATCGCGGCTAACAGGAGCTAGCCATGGTTCTGAAATCTCAGCGGGGAGCTCTCCAAGTGCTGAAGTTCAGCGCTGGCCGGTGCTGAGCTACAGCACCGGCGTCCGGGAACCAGACCAATTTTTCTGTCTTATCCAACACCCATAGACTCCCATGTTATTGGGCGGCGAATCCGGGTGGATCCGATTTTGTTTAACTTTTTGCCCTGGACACAAAAATGCTGCAAACTCCGATTTTGAGTCCGGGGCAAAAATCGAATGCAGTCTCATGCTGCGGACAGGGACAAAAATCACTGCCACCAGCACACAAAGGGCTGCATTATGTCCAAAATTGGGGGCCAGGGCTGTTGGGTTCACACCAGATAGCCCCGGACCTGAAAAAAAACGTGTGTGAAGCCGGCCTTACCCACGATCAGTTTTCTGGGCAAAGTGGATTTTCGCTGTGTTCTCTCTCCCAGTACACTTGCATCTCTGCAAGAATGAATTGACGTTATGCGGCTCGTTAAGCTACGCCACACGTCATTTTACACTGTGGGAAAGAAGTGCAGAGAGCAGGAGATTCCTATGAACCATCCACTGTGCTTGCACTGTACAACAGAGTGTTTGATGTAGCAACAACAAACTACATCCAAAATGCTGCAAACACTGTGGGACTGTGCCCTTGTTGTTTCACATGAAAGGCTTAGGTAGCTGCCATAATTTTTTTTATTAATAGAGAAATAGTTAAAACACTGACAAACAAACTAAGCCCTTATGAAAATCATTAATATTTTCACTTAAAGGGAACCTGACCCCTCCAAATCACCCCCAACCCTATTAATACCTGTCCCTGCACCCTGAAAGATCATTATTAGTGGTCCTTTTCTGTAAAAAATGCGTTCTGTAACAGTGAAATTTGCGTCGCATCCGGTCCTGGTGACGTGTGTACACCCTTTTGGTGTAAGCCGACCTCACCATGCGCATTGCACATGCACGGCCTTTCATTTACACCTAAAGGGTGTACACACGTCACCAGGACCGGATGTGACGCAAATAGCGTCACACCGGCTATTACGCCCATACAGCAGGGCGAGGAGGATTAGGATTAGTTATCACGCCCATCGGGGCTTGATAATGAACTGCTTAGGAGGGTTTAGAGTCTCACAGGGAAGGCCTTGTGAGACTTATTCAATGTGAAGAAGTCGCTGATATGTAAGTGTATAATGGTGTTTTTTCACTATGTTACAAAACACATTTTTTTACAGAAAAGGACCACTAATAATGATCTTTCAGGGTGCAGGGACAGGTATTAATAGGGGTGGGGGTGATTTGGAGGGGTCAGGTTCCCTTTAAAGGGAATCTGTCAGGTCAAAAATCCTTATGTATCTACTATTATTTTCTAATTTCTTTCTCTAAGCTCTTTTTATTCATGTATTTCTATTATTTGTTCTTCTCTCCTATCCTCTGTAAACTTTATGATAAAAAATTAATTCCATCTGTCAATCACAGTGTGTCTCTGCTGCCCACTCCCCAAGAAATGAATATTCATGCATCGTTGCACTGCCCTCCTCTCTAATCTGTCTGCTGTGTAACTCATGGCAAAGAAGAAAGGAGGGTGGATGAGGTGTGTGTGATCTTAGAGATCTTCATTTTATGTACCCAAGAAATATTGTGTAGAGTGTGCAGTCTGAGATATTTCTATGTGATAAGAACATTTGCTCAGCAGATAAACAAATTACAAAAAAACAACCTTGACATAACAGATCTCTTACAAATAGCACAGTGCAGCACAAAACACCTCCCCCTCCAGCACAGAGGGGAGGGCCAGAACACCTTGGGTGGGTGTGAATATTTAAATAACACTTACACAGCAGCCAGACTATTTGGCAGGGAATATAATGGTGAGGACTTAAGTCCCAGCTCCCTGCAGGGTGTGAAAATGCTTAAATCAAGGAAACTACAAATGGTACAATGATGATTTCACATGTTTTTAAAAGGGATGCCCAGGCCATATTCAAGGGTAATATTAGTATCATGCTGAAAAATGACTTAACAGAGTACCTTTAACAGTAGAAAATAAAAGTCATGTGAAACTGGCCTAAGTCCGATCAAAGAGCTGCTCCCACTATGGCAAAGTCAAACATGACATGAGATATAATGATAAGAACAATAAAGAACAATAAAAACTACATACAAAGCTCCATTAGTTCCACAGCACTTCACATACATCAACAATACAGTTTACCACTCAGCAGGGCAAAATTAGCAGTTCGCTGGAGGCGTCATTCACCATTATCAACACCTTTTACATGGAAAATGCCACAATGATCTGGTCCCCACAGGTTAACCTACCAATCCTTAACAAATAGCAGATATTGGGAAAGATTTATAAAGTTAAATGTGCCAGATTCTTGGCATAATATAGGCCAAAAATGTTCTGTGCCTTGTCTAATATAATGGTGTGTCCTCACTGAAAAGGGAAGTGTCTTACTCGGAAATGGACAAATATCTGCCGCAAATAAAAAATGGTGGAAACTTAGACTAAACTGTTCTCAACTACGCCAGATCTACTACAGAAATTGTGTAGTCCGAGAGCCTCCATACACAATAGATCAGAGGTCCCCATCTCCAGGCCTCAAGGGCCGCCAACAGTGCAGGTTTTCAGGATTTCCTTAGTATTGCACAGGTGTTAATGTGATCATCTGCACAGGTAATGATTCCAAGCCCTGTGCAATACTAAGGAAATCCTGAAAACCTGCACTGTTGGTGGCCCTTGAGGCCTGGATTTGGGGACCTCTGTAATAGATAGTTGTTGGCCAAATGATGGTTGGTCTGGCTGCTCTCTCCGACTCCTCCATACACATCAGTGGATGTTCTGCCTAGTGCTCCCGTGTTCTCTGGGACAGAGGCACTACCGGTCCCCTCTGACGGCAGCAGGAATCGCAGAGAACAAAGAGGCTTGGGAGTCCAAAAATTGAACATGCCAGTTCCATATCTCCCTGACATTATATTTATATATCTGCACCATACTTGGGGAAAAGTCACATCTAAAAAAGACATTTCAGACAGTGATCGGTCGGCATCCAAAGATCACATGATTGAAGCCCACGAGAGTTCACAGGTCCAGGGACATGTGCTAAACAGGTGACAGCATGGCACTTCTAACCCCATTTCAATGGGTGCTCAGGTAGGTACCAAAACTGTAATTATAGACAAGGTAAAACAAGGCACTCCCGTTGTGGTAAAATAAAAAACAATTTGTTCAAATGTAATTTCCAGTGTATGGGCGAAACATGTTGGTCAATCACTGACCTTCATCAGTTCCCATGCCACTCGTGATTGGACTGCCTGAATAGAGGGCATGAGAAAACAGCTGTGTCCACCAAGGTAGAGGGACAGTCCCGATCCAGAAATTACATGATGAAGCCCAATATAGTGCACAGGCCCAGGGACAGATGATAACGCAAGTCTCACCAGCCTAAAAGCACGATCTATTGATCAGAAGACGAGTGTCACTGCAGCATATTGTCTCGTCCACATACAAATCTGCAGTTAATTATGTCCGTTTAGCCCTCATTCACACATTACGTATTTGGTGACATTTTTACCTCCATATTTGTAGCCAAAACCAAGACAGAGGAATAGTATAATAGATACATTCAGCACTCCTGTGTTTATCCACTCCTGATTTTGGCTACAAATACAGTTAAAACCTCACAAAACACTGAACGTGTGCACGTGGCCTTACAAGTGGACACTGATGTGAATGGAGAAGGATGTACACGATGTACACATCAAGGCTGAATGACCAAAGAACAGGACGTCAGGGGAGGCGGCTGCACGCGTCAGCCCTGGAACTGATAAAGCAAAAAGACGCACTATGTACGGTAACTAAAGGATCTTTTCTGTACAATTTTCGTCAGTTCTCTTTTTAAAACAAAATGTCATCACCAGTCCGATAAAGGCCAACCGTGCGAGTTTATCTCACAGTGATAACTTACAGGATGTGGACACTGCAGTCTGACAATTCTTTCCTAAATTCAGTTTAGTTTAGTTACATGAGAAACATGTAAAGTGAATTGGTCAGCGACAAACTTGTGACCATTGATTACCTGTCATTAGCAGCACCTCCAGCAGGAGGCGATGGGTGAGCAATCCCTCCACAGCCTCTGTGTGATCTGATGAAGACTGAATGGCATTTGTGCCTTTTCTGAATAATGTCGCACCACTTTCAGAAAGATGTAAAAGGTTGCATACCTTTATGCCGATAACACCCAACTATAAACTTCTTCCCCTGACCTTACCCCCGCTTGTATTACAGGACGCCAATGACTGTCTAGCTGCAGTTTCCAATATCATGTCCGCTCTCTATCTAAAACTCAACATTTCCCGAACTGAACTACTTCTGCTCGCGCCTCCACTAACCTCCCTCAATCTGACATCTCTCTCTCTCTTTGCGGCACCACGATAACGGCTAGGCAGCAGGCTCGCTGTCTGGGTGTTATGTTTGACTCTGATCTTTCCTTCACCCCACATATACAATCTCTCGCCAGCTCCTGTCACCTGCTCCTGAAAAACATCTCTAGAATCTGCCCCTTTCTCACCAAGGAAACAACGAAAACCCTTAGGGTTCCGTCACACACATGCATGCAACTCACTGGTTGCAGTGAAATCTGGACACATTGTTCTGTTTTGTGGCTGTGTACAAATGTAATAATGAGTCCATGATTTCACTGCAACCAGTGAGTTGCATGCAATATATCTGTGTGTGACGGTACCCTTAGGGTGGAAACACTGGCGTGAAAAAGACGGCCCGTTTCTCATCCAGGAGAGATGGACGAGTAACATCCGTTTTTTGAAGAAAAACTCCAGCGAGAGGTATTCCGATGCAGAATTTATTGAAAAATCATAAAAACTTCAATCCATACAGTGAGGTACACAGTGCTTAAGCCAACACGTTTCGACAGATGGTCTTAGTCATGGCGATAGCTGACAAGTGGGGAGGTGATTATTTTATACACACCCCCTTAACTACCCAACAGCTGAACTGAAAGTGCAATCAGTGAGAAGCATAACATGAAAATAAATAAAATTCAGAAAAGTGTTATCAAATTACAATAATTAATACAGAAACGTAAATACAATTCTAGAGTTAAAGGGAATCTGACCCCTAAAAATCAGCCCCCAGCCTGTTAATACCTGTCCCTGCACCATCATTAATGTATTCTAGCCATCCCTTTGTATAAAAAAAATGAGTATTTATAAAGCTTATAAAAGCGATTTTATTACCTGCTGAACTGCGGATTCACAGTTCTTGAGAAGTCACACAGGGCGTTCCCTGTGGCTTCTCATCGCCGCCTGTAATTCAATTATTCACGCCCCCGATGGGCGTGCTAAACCATACTGATCCTTCCCATCCTCCTACATGGGCGGTATAGCCAGTATGACGCTAATTGCGACATATCCGGCTATACTGACGTCAGTACAACCATGATGAGCTTCTGTAAATCAACCACGCGCATGCGCATCGTGCAGTCCTCTACACTCAAATGGGTGTACTGAAGTCAGTATAGCTGGATATGACGCGATTAGCGTCATACCGGCTATACCGCCCATGTAGGAGCCAATCGGGCCACCATCTAGTTATAAATTAGCACCTGTACTTTGTGTCACCCCCACCTCATTGTTAGATTGTAAGCTCTTATGAGCAAGGCCATATTTATTTTGCTTTAATTTTTGAATAGTTTATTACTGTTACTAATGACTGTATGTATATCAATCTCTATTATAAAGCACTGCGGAATATGTTGGCACTATATAAAGATTATTGTTAATATTATTATTATTATTATATTAGACTAAAACAAATTAGGAGGATTTCTATACTGCCCTAGGGCACCGGAAAACAACTACAGAAAGATTTTTTTAAAAATCTCAAAAATTAATTAGTCAAAAACATCTGGATAATGAAACCCTCACCTAAAAATAAAAAGGTCTAGCCTCCAAACCTTCACGTCAAACAAGTGAAAAAAGAAATGACATTTTACAATTTGTTTTATGACTTGTGCTGCCCTACTGGAGCAAATCCCGTATTAATGACATAAACTGGACCATTCTTCATCTGTATGTTGTTCTCACATCCATTTTTCACTTCCATATGACTTGCATTTTTTTTTTAATAGCCATGATTACAAATGCATTTTTGGTCTAGCGTCCTAATCCGGCAAAAACCTTATTCTACCTGATCACGCCTGTGTCCATAGATGTGGAATAGTGAGGCAGACATGTGGTGGCAGGAGGTTTCCACTGAATCCTTACCAATGCGTCCTTTTCACCCAATGCCCATTTTGTGACTGTGTACAATGGAACAATGTGTCCATGATTTCACTGCAACCAGCAAGTTGGTCAGAAGTTGGACAGATAAGTTGGTGTGTGTAAAGTGGCCATTAGAGTTTTATATCAGTCAGTCTGACGTTGTTACCCCTTTCTCATGAAAGTTCTCCAGCAGTATTTGCACTACAATAGTCGGCCCGTGTTCACACATCACCAGTTTGGATGCCCAATGTTGCAATTTTGCGGCTGGCTAAAAAGCCTAATGTCACCGGATATGGCTTACTGCTGCCAAAAACAGAACAGGCTTCAAAAGGGTGGGTGCGGCATTTACACTGAGCATGCCCAGAACCCCTCCCAACACCCTCCCTTAAGGCATGTCCTATGTCAATTTTCAGCTTGTTGATGGATCAGGCAAAAAAACACAGATGCAACTGCAGTGTTTTCTGCCTGATCCAACACTTTGATCAAGTATAATAATGCTGCAGTTGCATATGGTTGCAAAACCCGGATGCAGTCAGACGTGTTTTCAGCCTGATCACACCTGGATGCAAGTGTGAAACCAGTCTTATGTAATATTTGCAATGCACTCATTAAATTAAAAAAATATATATATATACAGCCACGTATCTGATTTGGCCCCCATATATCCCTATGAGTACGGATTGGTGCTCTACTGCCGCCCGATTTGTCACTGATCCGATTCTGTCCGATTTTTTGCTGTAAGCAGAATCGGAGACTGTCCCAATATTGGGCACAGCAGACCAAATCTGAATCGACCCGGTCCACGGCAATTAACATGGGGACCTATGAAGCAAGGGTCCGGGAAAACATTGCATCGTTTCCCAGACCCGATTTTAGTGTACTGAGCATGCTCAGTACACTAAAACTGCTCTGTTCCTGCTTAATTTCACTTCCGCAATGTACCGTATATACAAACATTGCGGAAGTAAAATTAACTAAAGTAAGTGTTAAAAATAGAAAAATATATACCTTCACCTGTCCAGCGTCATCTAGCTCCGAGCTTAACCCATTACTTGCCACATTAGCAATTTTCCTTTTCGAAAATAGTGTTTTGAATATTCAATTAAAAATGACAATGACATGATTTCCTGCTTTGAAAACTTTAATTTTACAAACACAACAAAAAAAATTGGACCCAATTATAAAATCTTAGTTGCTAGAAACAAGATTAGGCGTCCCAAAAATAGGACATTGGCAGATAATGGGTTAAAGGGAACCTGTCACCTGATCTTAAGTCCCTACACTATCTCTAGCTGTCCCTACACCTTCCTAGCAGCTCCCTATCTATCCCTAGTGCATTATGGGGCCGAGTGCATTATGGACTTGAGCACGTGATCGGCCCGGCTCCACGCATGCGCTTATTGACGCCGGGCCAATCAACGCGTCAGATGTGACGTCCGGCCGATGCATAAAACTACACAGAGGGCGGGAGATACCAAATACATGGGGCAGAGAGGACATAGAATAATGCCGCCCAGCGGGGCGCACATTACAACACGGAGGTGTGCTTAAGGAAGCGTGGCAACGCCTACCCAGTCCCCCAACCACGGGGACTGCAGTAAGTTTATACTTCTTTTACACATGTTTAATAGGGACACATTAGATAATAAAGGGATAGATAGAGAGCTGCTAGGAAGGTGTAGGGACAGCTAGAGATAGTGTAGGGACTTAGAATCAGGTGACAGGTTCCCTTTAAGGACCTGGCGGGGCTACCCGATCAGCTGATCGGTCACATGAACGCATCAGCTGAGCGCCTTAAATCACGCACCCGCCAAAACTGATCGGCGGGTGAGAGATTTAGACCGCTCAGCTGATGCGGTCATGTATCCAATCAGGTCATCGGGTAGCCCCGCCAGGTCCTCAAGCTCAGGATAGATGGTGCACATTTCGGGACACACGCTGGAGAGGTGAGGATCTTTTTTTTTTTTTTTTTTTTAAATTTTCAACACTTGCTTCACTCCTGAAATGTATGTACAGTCATGGCCAAAAGTATTGACACCCCTGCAATTCTGTTAGATAACACTCAGTTTTTTCCTGAAAATGCTTGCAATCATAAATTCTTTGGTATTATTATCTTCATTTAATTTGTCTTCAATGAAAAAACACAAAAGAGAATGAAGCAAAACATTGATCATTTCACACAAAACTCCAAACATGGGCCAGACAAAAAGTATTGGCACCCTCAGCCAAATACTTGGTTGCACAACCTTTAGCCAAAATAACTGATCTACTGCTTCCGGTAACCATCAATGAGTTTCTTACAATGCGCTACTGGAATTTTAGACCATTCTTTATTGGCAAACTGCTCCAGGTCCCTGATATTTGAAGGGTGCCTTCTGCCATTTTTAGATCTCTCCACAGGTGTTCTATGGGATTCAGGTCTGGACTCATTGCTGGCCACCTTAGGAGTCTCCAGTGCTTTCTCTCAAACCATTTTCTAGTGTTTTTTAAAGTGTGTTTTGGGTCATTGTCCCGCTGGAAGACCCATGACCTCTGAGGGAGACCCAGCTTTCTCACACTGGGCCCTACATTATGCTGCAAAATTTGTTGGTAGTCTTCAGACTTCATAATGCCATGCACACGGTCAAGCAGTCCAGTGCCAGAGGCAGCAAAGCTACCCCAAAACATCAGGGAACCTCCGCCATGTTTGACTGTAGGGACCGTGTTCTTTTCTTTGAATGCCTCTTTTTTTCTCCTGTAAACTCTATGTTGATGCCTTTGCCCAAAAAGCTCTACATTTGCCTCATCTGACCAGAGAACATTCTTCCAAAACGTTTCAGGCTTTCTCAGGTAAGTTTTGGCAAACTCCAGCCTGGCTTTTTTATGTCTCGGGATAATAAGTGGGGTCTTCCTGGGTCTCCTACTATACTTGACACTGTTGTGCCCTCGGACTGCAGGGCAGCTTGAACTTGTTTGGATGTTAGTCGAGGTTCCTTATCCATCATCCGCACAATCTTGCGTTGAAATCTCTCGTCAATTTTTCTTTTCCGTCCACATCTAGGGAGGTTAGTCACAGTGCCATGGGCTTTAAACTTCTTGATGACACTGCGCACGGTAGACACAAGAACATTCAGGTCTTTGGAGATGGACTTGTAGCCTTGAGATTGCTCATGCTTCCTTACAATTTGGTTTCTCAAGTCCTCAGACAGTTCTTTGGTCTTTTTTCTTTTCTCCATGCTCAATGTGGTACACACAAGGACATAGGACAGAGGTTGAGTCAACTTTAATCCATGTAAACTGGCTGCAAGTGTGATTTAGTTATTGCCAACACCTGTTAAGTGCCACAGGTAAGTTACAGGTGTTGTTAATTAGAAAAATCATGTGATGCTTCTCTAATTTGTGTAACAGTTTCAATACTTTTGTCCACCCCCTTTTTTATGTTTGGTGTGGAACTATATCCAATTTGGCTTTAGGACAATTCTTTTTGTGTTTTTTTCATTGAAGACAAATTAAATGAAGATAATAATACCAAAGAATTCGTGATTGCAATCATTTTCAGGAAGAAACTGAGTATTATCTGACAGAATTGCAGGGGTGTCAATACTTTTGGCCACAAATGTATATCTCCTGAGCTGCACTCTTCTTACGAGTGATCGGTGAAGAACCACCACTGATCTGCTCACAATAAGGGAATGTTCACACGCTGCGCTATTGGTCTACTTTGTACACTAAAGAAATATTCTGTTGTTACAATGAAGCTCCCCATAAAAGAAAATCACAATATATTTTGGAATTAAGCAGCTTAAGTTCCAAAACGTTTTTTTCCTTAGTATATTTACCTGTTGTCACCCCTGAAGATCTGAGTTGTCAGCTGTACTTCCATTCCAGATGACAATTTTAGCTTATTATGCACAGATTTCATCTATACTCCCTCTATCTGCCTTTGTATTGCTCTGCACATCATTCTGCTATTCAATTAAAGGGAATCTGTCACCAGGTTTTTGCCACCTAATGTAAAAGTAGCATAATATAGGGCCAGAGATCCTGATTCCAGCAATGTGTTACTTACTGGGCTGCTTAGTGTAGTTTTGATAAAATCACTGTTTAATCATTTGGAGATCATTAGAGGACTACTTGCCCTGCTGTCAGGTAGTCCAGCCTATTTATAAACAGCTAAATCTGCAGCAGAGAAAACAGTAAGGCTGCTTTCACATCATTGTTAAATGTAATTCGCGGCAGATCCTGCAGATGTCGCCACACCTGCCCGATCTGCCGTGTAACGGCCAACTTGCGTCACCGATCCATCAAGCCCCATTCATTGTCTATGGGGCTTGTGGTCAGGTGCCGCAAGTGCGGTTTTGCCGCATTCGGCAGATCCAGCACTTGCGGGCGCGCGCAAAAAAATGCTGCTAACAACGTTATTTTGCGGTGCTGCAAGTGCCGGATCCGGAAAAACCACCCCTGACCGCAAGCCCCATAGGGAGTGAATGGGACTTGACACAAGTCAGCCGTTGTACGGCAGATTGGGCAGGTGTGGCGACATCTGCCGCGAATTACATTTCCAGCTGATGTGAAACCAGCCTTATTTTATCAAAATGACAGCAAGCAGCTCAGTAAGTGACACATCGCCGGAATCAGGGTCTCTGTCTCTACTGGGACAGAAATAAACAAGTGACAGATGAAGCCGTATACATTTTTTAGTACTCCCCCTTTACATTTACATTTCCCTCTGACTACAAGCACCACCATGCAGCTACTAACAGGTGCGGACGCTTTACATATTTATTTTCATACGGATTGTCCAGGGCCGCTCAGTTGGGCGAGTGAAATATTGGAGGCTTTATATCCACAGAGTCATATTTGATATTGGTATTTTGCTTTTAATTTATTGCAATTGCTACTTTTTACAAAGAAACTCTGTGGGACAGACGGACACCACTGGCTGTCACTTGTGAACCAGGGTGACAGACAAGCTGTCACTGTCAGCACTGCTCACAGTAAAGCATCACATTAGTATTATTGATACTGAAGCAAAGTAAATGCAAAATGTCAATACGACTAAAGAAAGGACAAAGAAAACAAGAGATATGTTTCTACCACTAAGAGAGCAAACTGCAGCAGCGCTCTCCAGGGTGGTGTAGTCTGCTGGTGTCTCTACTCTAGAATTTCCTTATTATACTGCAGCAGGTAAAAATAAGGCATGATTGTGTATGAAAACAACACGTAAATAGCAGTGAACTTTACACTGAGCTACAGATCAACAAAAGGGAAGTCTCCACATCAGGTGTGAAACAGATACTGACTGCACAGCCCTCCCTATACTGTACAGTAATAGTAATGACAGCCAGGCCCCAACTGCATGGTATTAAACTCCAGGACAATGACAATATACCACGCTACACCTGTACAATGATACAGCGCATACCACGCTACACCTGTACAATGACACAGCGCATACCACGCTACACCTGTACAATGACACAGCCCATACCACGCTACACCTGTACAATGATACAGCCCATACCACGCTAATCCTGTACAATAATACAGCCCGTACCACGCTAATCCTGTACAATAATACAGCCCGTACCACGCGACACCTGTACAATAATACAGCCCGTACCACGCGACACCTGTACAATAATACAGCCCGTATCACGCGACACCTGTACAATAATACAGCCCATACCACGCTACACCTGTACAATAATACAGCCCATACCACGCTACACCTGTACAATAATACAGCCCATACCACGCTACACCTGTACAATGACACAGCGCATACCACGCTACACCTGTACAATGACACAGCCCATACCACGCTACACCTGTACAATGATACAGCGCACACCACGCTACACCTGTACAATAACACAGCCCATACCACGCTACACCTGTACAATGATACAGCGCACACCACGCTACACCTGTACAATGATACAGCGCACACCACGCTACACCTGTACAATAACACAGCCCATACCACGCTACACCTGTACAATAACACAGCCCATACCACGCTACACCTGTACAATAACACAGCCCATACCACGCTACACCTGTACAATAACACAGCGCATACCACGCTACACCTGTACAATAACACAGCCCATACCACGCTACACCTGTACAATAACACAGCGCATACCACGCTACACCTGTACAATAACACAGCCCATACCACGCTACACCTGTACAATGACACAGCGCATACCACTCTACACCTGTACAATGACACAGCGCATACCACGCTACACCTGTACAATGACACAGCGCATACCACGCTACACCTGTACAATGACACAGCGCATACCACGCTACACCTGTACAATGACACAGCCCATACCACGCTACACCTGTACAATGATACAGCCCATACCACGCTACACCTGTACAATAACACAGCGCATACCACTCTACACCTGTACAATAACACAGCCCATACCACGCTACACCTGTACAATAACACAGCGCATACCACGCTACACCTGTACAATAACACAGCCCATACCACGCTACACCTGTACAATAACAGCGCATACCACGCTACACCTGTACAATAACACAGCATATACCACTCTACACCTGTACAATAACACAGCATATACCACTCTACACCAGTACAATAATAGTGTATACCAGTCCACCGATACACAGTGACCCATATTACCACAAACAGTACAGTGCACACACACTACACTGTATACAGTACCCCAGTACCCTGTAGACAGCACACAGCACCCCAGTACCCTGTAGACAGCACACAGCGCCCCAGTACCCTGTATACCGCACACAGCGCCCCAGTACCCTGTATACCGCACACAGCGCCCCAGTACCCTGTATACCGCACACAGCGCCCCAGCACACAGCGCCCCAGCACACAGCGCCCCAGCACACAGTGCCCCAGTACACAGCACACAGTGCCCCAGTACACAGCACACAGTGCCCCAGTACACAGCACACAGTGCCCCAGTACACAGCACACAGTGCCCCAGTACACAGCACACAGTGCCCCAGTACACAGCACACAGTGCCCCAGTACACAGCACACAGCGCCCCAGTACACAGCGCCCCAGTACACAGCGCCCCAGTACACAGCGCCCCAGTACACAGCACACAGTGCCCCAGTACACAGCACACAGTGCCCCAGTACACAGCACACAGTGCCCCAGTACACAGCACACAGTGCCCCAGTACACAGCACACAGTGCCCCAGTACACAGCACACAGCGCCCCAGGACACAGCACACAGTGCCCCGTATCTGAGCTGTCAGCGCCTCTCACCGTGCTGTATTCTGCCTCCTGTGCCCGCTCTCTGCCTGCAGCCCTCAGTGTCGGGTCTCCCGCAGCTCCATCTTCCCCTGTGAATCCTCCAGCAGTGCAGTCTCCGCTGAGCTCGGTCACCGCCGCCTGTGTCGCACTCGTCCGCCGCGGGTCATGTACACTCAGCCGGGCAGGAGGCGGCGCACTCACAGCGCACTTCTTTGCTGCCTTCTAGGAGATCCCGTGACGTCACGGCGCAGGACGCAGAGGTTCCCCTTGACGCTACGCGCTGGCTGTGGCCCAGCACAACACAGACTGGGCGTGGTCTGCAGGTCCCGCCCCCTTTTCAGCCTAATGACCTTTTGACAGCAGTTTGTGTTGCTAGGAGACCAGCGCGCAGTGGTCCTCAGTGAGCAGTGTGCTGTCTGTTCGTCACATCCATCTGTCTAATGGATCAGACAGGTGCCGGACTAGGAGAATGTCACTGCACTGCTGCCGAAATAGTAAATACAAGCTCAATCACACAGACATTACTAATGCTAGCACTGGTCCAGGCTCCGTCTCCTCCAAGTGTCCATAGATCACACTGGCTGTGGTGTCTCCCTGCTCCTTGTGCTCCTTGGTGTAATGCAGGGCTGACTATGTATCTTCAGGGTGTGACCTCCTGCATCTAGAGACCCTCAGCCAGAGTCCCCCTGCATCCAGAGACCCTCAGCCAGGAGCCCCCTATATCCAGAGACCCTCAGCCAGGCGCCCCCTACATCCAGAGACCCTCAGCCAGGAGCCCCCTACATCCAGAGACCCTCAGCCAGGCGCCCCCTACATCCAGAGACCCTCAGCCAGGAGCCCCCTACATCCAGAGACCCTCAGCCAGGCGCCCCCTACATCCAGAGACCCTCAGCCAGGCGCCCCCTACATCCAGAGACCCTCAGCCAGGAGCCCCCTACATCCAGAGACCCTCAGCCAGGAGCCCCCTACATCCAGAGACCCTCAGCCAGGCGCACCCTACATCCAGAGACCCTCAGCCAGGCGCCCCCTGCATCCAGAGACCCTCAGCCAGGAGCCCCCTACATCCTAGAGACCCTCAGCCAGGAGCCCCCTACATCCAGAGACCCTCAGCCAGGAGCCCCCACATCCAGAGACCCTCAGCCAGGAGCCCCCTACTATCCAGAGACCCTCAGCCAGGAGCCCCCTACATCCAGAGACCCTCAGCCAGGAGCCCCCTACATCCAGAGACCCTCAGCCAGGAGCCCCCTACATCCAGAGACCCTCAGCCAGGAGCCCCCTACATCCAGAGACCCTCAGCCAGGCGCCCCTGCATCCAGAGACCCTCAGCCAGGAGCCCCCTACCAGCCCTACCCCCCCATCCACCCCTATCCAGAGACCCGACGCCAGGAGCCCCCTACATCCAGAGACCCTCAGCCAGGCGCCCCCTGCATCCAGAGACCCTCACCAGGAACCACCTACATCCAGAGACCCTCAGCCAGGAGCCCCCTACATCCAGAGACCCTCAGCCAGGAGCCCCCTGCATCCAGAGACCCTCAGCCAGGAGCCCCCTACATCCAGAGACCCTCAGCCAGGAACCACCTACATCCAGAGACCTTCAGCCAGGAGCCCCCTACATCCAGAGACCCTCAGCCCGATCCCTCCTGCATCCAGAGACCCTCAGCCAGGAGCCTCCACATCCAGAGACCCTCAGCCAGGCGCCCCCTATATCCAGAGACCCTCAGCCAGGCGCCCCTGCATCCAGAGACCCTCAGCCAGGAGCCCCTACATCCAGAGACCCTCAGCCAGGCGCCCCCCATATCCAGAGACCCTCAGCCAGGAGCCCCCTACATCCAGAGACCCTCAGCCAGAGCCCCCTGCATCCAGAGACCCGACGCCAGGAGCCCCCTACATCCAGAGACCCTCAGCTCGATCCCTCCTGCATCCAGAGACCTCAGCCAGGAGCCTCCACATCCAGAGACCCTCAGCCAGGCGCCCCCTATATCCAGAGACCTTCAGCCAGGAGCCCCTATATCCAGAGACCCTCAGCCAGGAGCCCCCTACATCCAGAGACCCTCAGCCAGGCACCCTCCATATCTAGAGACCCTCAGCCGGAGGCCCCCTGCATCCAGAGACCCTCAGTCCAATCTCTCCTGCATCCAGAGACCCTCAGCCAGAAGCCTCCTGAATACAGAGACCCTCAGCTAGAAGCCCCCCTACATCCAGAGACTCTCAGGCAGAAGCCCCATGCATCCTGAGACCCTCAGAAGTTCCCTGCATCCAGAGACCCTCAGCCAGAGTCCCCCTGCATCAAGAGACCCTCAGCCAGGAGCTCCTGGCATCCAGAGACCCTCAACCAAATGCCCCCGCATTAAGAGATGCTCAACCAGAAGCTCCCTGCATCTAGAGACCCTCAACCAGAAGCCCCCTGCATGCAGAGACCCTCAGCCAGAAGCTCTTCTGCATCCAGAAACCCTCAGCCAGAAGCTCCTGGCATCCAGAGACCCTCAACCAGAAACCCCCTGCATGCAGAGACCCTCAGAAGCCCCTGCTCCAGAGACCCTCAGTCAGACGTGTGGAGCCCACTGGGACGGGGTACTCGGTACCGGACCGGGGTATCACGGGGGTATCGCGGCAGTCCGTGGTCCGGACCGTGTCCCGGGCCCTCAAGTAAAAAGTGGGTATTTACAGGGATTTGTCGTCGTGACGCCACCCACGGTTTGTGGTCAGTGAGGGGACCACAGCTGCAGCGTAGCTTTGCCAGGAGGATGCATGTGTGGCGCCCCTCTGGCTAGGCGCCACAGGGAAGTACTACACTGTGACAATAAATGTGTGTTCTCCCTGCAAGTTGTCAGTTCAGGGTTTAACCTATGGAGTCTGCCTTTACACACAATTAGGACTAGGCCACTTAGAATACTGGAAACCGGTAATTTAGTACGTCCCAAAAGGGGGTGGAGCCTAGGGTAGTACCGTAGTAGTGAGAGAGTGACAGTTTTAGAGCAGACAGTGCTGGGAAGGCAGTCAAGTAGGACAGGTCTGACAGCACAGCCGACAGGAGGGAGCCCCATCTTTAAGTGGGGGCCCAGGACAGCAGGCAACGGGCCAGGACTGGTTGCAGCCAGCTGGTCACGTTGAGGGAAACACTGGCAACGCAGGCAGCCAAGACGGCCAGAAGTTCAACTCTGACCGCAGACCGATGAGCTGTAGGCCCATAGAAACCGGGTTGCTGACAGCGCCACAAGGTACCTCGCCTCTCAGGACTAAGAACCGGTTCAGGACACTAGAGGAGAAGGACCAGAATTCCGGTGGCGGGGAGGCTTTGCTTACTTGGGCCCCCTCCATCCGGACCGGTAGGGCACAGACCTTGCCTACTAGCTACAGACCGTGGGACTGGCGGGAGAGCTCTGCGAGGGTGGTAGAGACTAAGAAGAGAGAAGTTAACCCTGAAAGACGAAGAGAGAGAACACCTAGAGACTCCATAAGGGGGACCCTGAGCTGGCAACATCCACCTGATAAATCAAACTGTACCGTGTTCCGTTTTACCATCTGCCGGTACCTAGTAAAGTGGAGTAAAACGTGAACTGGTTTCCGTTATTCTTCCTGCCGGGCCTGGAGGGCCCAGCACCATCAGCAGCTCGTCAGATGGGTAAGAACTGCAACAACTATTCCCCTCATCCATCTTTATCCATCATCGCTGCCCTGAGGTAATAGCTCCACTTGTAGGGAGCTGGACTACACTCTGCTGCACCCACCATCACCTCAGCGGCCCGCTTGCAGCGCCGGTCCTATTTTACCGGGAACTACAGGTGGCGTCATGATCCCCTGTAAATACTCCCTTCCTCCCCCACCATCTATTCAAATGATAACGAGGACACGGAACCAGGATACCGACCACCCGTGATCTCCCCACCCAAGCCGCCATCAGTCCCGGTGTCCGAGTACCCCCTATCCTTGGTCATATCATTTTCTGGCGTCGACGAACAGGATAGAACCAGCCTGGTGGAACCAGGTGAAGTGCGCCCAAAACACTTTATTAACTGTTTGTAAACTGTACAGAATTGAACTGCGTCATAGTGAAGGAAAAGAGCGGGAAGATAAGCCCCACCCCTTCACTCTGCTGAGGAGTGACGAAAGTGGTGGCGGGCTCCGGAAAAGCCCGAAAGGCTCGCCCATAAGATCTTCATAGTGAGCGGGTCAAGAGATGTAAAGAGACTATGTGTTGGCCCAGGGACGTGCTTCGGCCCCTCAATATACATGGGCCATCCAAGATGAGGGGATCATCGCTGCAGTGTAGCTCTGCCAGGAGGATGGATGGGGCTGCAGCTAGATGGATGAGCCCGCCGCGAGTCGGGCTGCTCCTGACAGGGTGAAAAGGTGTAATACAGTTCTGTATACCGGGAATCACACACGGGAGACTGAAGCAGGGTTCACCGGGTTTTACTTGCACGTTCTTCAGTACAAACAGTTCCAACAGTACAGTTCACAACACAGTTCTTATTCACAGTCAACTCCGGACAGTCTCTGAACCCTCTGCAGCCAGGCTTTCTCTCTGAGACCCTTCACTTTCTCTTTAACCTTTCCGGCTTGTTTCTCATCTGCTCTTCCCTGTGGGTTGTATGGCGGCAACTCGGTCCCTTTGTGTGGCTTCTCCCTGTGTGTGGGCAACAAGCCTGGGTACTATGGTGTTGCTGTGCCTCCAACCCGTGTGGTAGGAACCCTGACTTGGAGCCATCGTTCCCCGTTGGTTTGTCTGGGGATCCGGCGTATAGCTGCGGTCCCCCTCAGAGTCCCAGAGTCTCTGGTCCCAGCCTAGCCTTGGGTGTCCCTGTCTTGCAAGAGATCACCGGGTTCTCTCCGACCCGTGTGACTACCGGATACCATAAGGGAAACCTTTCCCGCCTGTAGGCGGTCAACGCTGCCATACTTTTTGGACCCGGTGGCACCGGTCCGGTCTCTGTCTTTCCTCTCCCTTGGGCTGCGGGCTATGGAGCAGGCTTTCTCTCCATGGAACGGTGTCTCTGTGGATTCTGCGCATCCAGGGAGCCCTATCCCTCTGGGAAAGTGTCTTTCTGTCTGCTTGGTCTTGGCTTCTCGGCACCCACTGGCCTACTAACTCACTCTGCCTACTGTTCCTCCTTTTGTACTGGTCTGTCACCTGACCGACCTTCCACCCACTTCCCTCTAAACCCTACCACCCCTTTCCCGCCTAGAGTCCCGGGCTCCGGGCTCTAGTGGGTGTGTGTGCTGAAGGTGTTTGGTGCACAAACTGTCTCCTATCTGCAGTTCCTACCTGTGGCCACCCTGATTGCAGGGGTGCCACATTCCCCCGGAGTTAAACCGGCGTGTCCCCACGCCGTCCGGCAGGGTTTCCTCTGAAAATCATTTTTATTTTTACACATAACAATATTAAGCAGCATATTTCTTCCATTTAAAGAGGCACGGATTCTTAAACGTTACTTTAAATTAACTATTTACATATGAAAACACAGTGCTCAGCCCGTTCATGGCTGCAAGTGATGAGGCCTCCGGGCCCTCGGGACACCAACTTGTGGCAAAGTTGTTTCTCTCCTTGTCAGCACCTTACACCACACTTTCTTAACCCTTCGAACACAGGTTACTCAGTCACTGTTTAAAAGTCCAAGAGTCCTGTGGCATAATAATACCGGCTCAACGGATTAAGTGCAAAAGTTCACATTTTAAAACTACTCATATAAAAGACATTACTTTCTTTCAAAAAGTATAAAAACAACAAAAGGGCACAAGTCCTTCAAAAAACTATTCAAAAGCACCACTTCAGCCTCAGTTCACGTTCTGTGCACACAGTCCCAAAGTGCTCCTTGGTCATAAAACCAATGGGGAGCACATCGGGTGCTCAACTATATACAAGGAATGTTTTTGTTATATCATTGTTCATGACACCGATTTTCAATGACACATAAAAGACAAACCATTCATTCAGGTATGGAATGGGGTCAATAAGGATCACATCACAGTCACACTTACTGTTGCTTGTAGCAGTCCGGATTCTTCACTCCTTTTCCTTCTTCTTCCAGGGCAAAACGTCTGGCGTTCTCCTGGTTGGGAACATCTCCAGCTTCTCCAATGCACTGCTCAACAGATGACTGTATGTTGTTTGCGTTGCTACGTCCACCATAGTTACTGTAGTTTTCTTCGTAGCGATCTCCTCAGGAATAGTTGGATCTGGGTCAGTTACTGAATCCGGGTGCTCTGTTTCTGGAGACTCTACGTCTAGCTGTGATCTAAGGGCTAGTCTCTGGACTCTTATGCCGTACGGGCCTCTTTCTCCTTGTACAGTTATGTAAGAAATCCATTCTCCAACTTGTAATTCCCTGTCGGGAGTTTCTCAGGGAGGTGTTCCTCTACATCTCTTCTGTTAATAAATATGTCTCTGTCTGCCCCGGGTTCTCTGGCAAATGCATAACCGTCCTCGGGTTTAATCTTTACGACTTTTCCTTCATATCGCTGGGAACTGGTGATATTTGTATTCCGCCGGGCAACAGTCTTTGACTACTGAGTGTGGGCTATTATTTCTTGCTTCTGGGTCTGCCTCTCTATTTCTTCCTGATCCCATCTGCGGACACATCTGTGACGAAATGGACCCCTGTAATATATAATGTAGGAGGATTTCTTATTCATCCAGACCATATTGTATATTGGCTTGTAAACTTGTAATGGCCAAGGAGAGTTTCCTACAGTATTCTCATAGATTACCGTGGTTTAAAGTTTAGCATGGTGATGTAATTATCTAACCTGTTTGTCATTGAAGGCCAGAGAACTTAATTATGCTAATCGTCCATTGTCTATTACCCTGTGAATGTTGATTGAGGCTCCAGCCACTATTGTGTTAATGTCATGGTTTGCAGACTGAATGTCTCATCCTAACCTTCCATTGTATCACTGCTAGGTGCTATATCAATCAGCATTTGGATTGCAATAGTACTAAAATATGTTAAATGAAGATTGGAGTTAGGTTCTGTCTAGTGGCCTCAGTCTAGGGATTTTCGGTCCCGGCTAGAGGTCCACTGGATTGGAGATTGGAGATTGAAGATTGGAGACAGGCAGCTAATCTAGGGTCTTCGGATCCGGTTAGCGAGCCATAACCCCAGGCCTAGGCATTTCGGTGCCGACCAAGGGGATCAGAACACGGACTAAAGAACCACAAGGACTTCAGTATCGGATTCGGCTGTGATAAAGACTGCATAAGGACAAGGAAGCAACCCAGGTTGGGATGATACAGTCACCTGGCTACAGACTTTGCGGTGCTGCATTCTAAAGCCTGGTGAGACAGCGGAAGGGTGAGACTCTGTCGCCTGTTACATTTATGTGTTGTGCTTGGTTATGCGTTATATGCTGTTAACTGTTTGGGGATCCAATAAAGCCTTAATATTGTGATTCCCTTCACCCCGTGTTGTCTGAGTAATGTTCCGCCCACGGTTAAGGAGCTCGGGCGTTCAGTTGGGGATGAGCCCTGGCCCACGCTGTCTTTGTAAAGGCGGCTGGTCCTGCGGATGAGAGCACCCACTGACCCTCGGGTCTCCACATCCATTCTCCAACTTGTAATTCCCTGTCGGGAGTTTCTCAGGGAGGTGTTCCTCTACATCTCTTCTGTTAATAAATATGTCTCTGTCTGCCCCGGGTTCTCTGGCAAATGCATAACCGTCCTCGGGTTTAATCTTTACGACTTTTCCTTCATATCGCTGGGAACTGGTGATATTTGTATTCCGCCGGGCAACAGTCTTTGAGTACTGAGTGCGGGCTATTATTTCTTGCTTCTGGGTCTGCCTCTCTATTTCTTCCTGATCCCATCTGCGGACACATCTCCTTATATATTCATCTCGGGTTATTACTTCTATGGGGCCTTTGTCACTATCAGGATTCCCTGGAAAGCCCATCAGATTCTCCTCTCTCTCATTCCTTTCCCACCAACAGCGGAGCTGCTCACCTTTCACCTCGGTCGATGCAGGGGTCAGTATCAAAGGCGCCAGTAACTGAAGGGATCTCTCTTCCAAGGCTCCGAGCGCGTCAATCACTTCACTAGCTGTCCGGGACACAAGTTCAGGGATGGTCACATCCTCCAGATCCACCAACAATTGCTGCTCCCTGCTCCGGGTAGCATTGGAGGTACTAGCCCAGCCGGGCTGCACTAACAGGGACTGCTGGAACTGACAAAAGTTTATTTGGATTCGGGTTCTTTGTTCTGCTTGTTTTGCCTCTCAACCTCTTCCTTCTCCCACTTGCGAACACAGCGTCGCAGATACTCCTCCCGGGTGATCAGTTCTGCAGGGCCTACTGGGCCGCCGGGATCCCCAAAGAAACCCATAAGATTCTCTTTTGTCTCGTCCCTCTCCCACCAGCAGCGGAGCTGTTCCCCTCTCGCCTCTGTGGATGCAGGCACGGGAATCAGAGGCTCCGGAAGCTGCAGATCTCTCTCCACCAGGGCTCCTAGGGGGTCGGCCACTCTGGTGGTTCTCCGGGGACTATGATTGGAGGTGCTAACCCATTGGTTACTCAGATACAGTCTGCAGATTCTGGCAAATGTCTACCTGAATCCAGGTCCTCTGCTCTGTCTGGGCCCAGGTCATCTGCAGGGGCAGCAGCCGCATTACACCCCTCCGGGTGTCTTGAACTTCTGGACGTCTCTTTCCGCCTTCCGCCATGCTGCCGTAGTCACCCAATGTCTTTCCCTGGCCGGGTTCCTCCACACACTCACTTGGTGAGCCCTCCGGGATCAATTGGGCTCTTTGTCCTGCAGCGCTCTCCTCAGCGTCCTTCTCTTTCACCCGTGTGTACTGTAATGGCAACTGTTCCGCATCCGGTTTCCTGTCCCGTCTTCCTTGAGCGTCTTCTTCCGCTCCCGCCATATCCTCATTGGCTGTTACAATTTGAGCCAGAGGTTCTTCTTTAGGACCGATGGCTGGCTTCCCCGGAGTTAAGGGGAACCAGGGTGGGCCTTCCTTTTCCAGCTTTTAGGCACACTGAGTCTGGTTCTATTGGACTGGATCCATCTTGGATTCCGCGGTGGGACAGGGACCCTCTTCTCCACCCGATGACATCAGAGCGGTGAGCGGTTATTCTTCCCGCGCGTCACGCGCTCTGTAATGGCGGAATTTGAAAATTACAGTCCTTGTGGCGCAGTTCAAATTCAGTTTGCTGCGTGCTAGCAATGGCAGCATATTCAAAACAGTCGCTAATCACGGCACACAATGCCCGGGCACGGTAGATCCTGTTCGTGATGTCAGGTTGTGGAGCCCACTGGGACGGGGTACTCGGTACTGGACGGGGGTACTGCTGGGGATGTCACGGCGGTCTTGATCCGGACCGTGTCCCAGGTTCCGCAATAAATGGGGGGATATTTACAGGGGAGCTTGTCGTGACGCCACCCACGGGTTGTGGTCAGTAAGGGGACCACCGCTGCAGTGTACTTCTGTCAGGAGGATGGATAGATGCTGCAGCCAGGTGGATGGGCCCGCTGCGGGTCGGGACAGCTCCTGACAGGGTAAAATGGTGGATTGACAGTTCTTTATCCCTCAAATCAGACACGGACACTCAAGCAGGGTTCATCGGGTTTACTTGTCAGCTCTTCAGACAATTTACAGCAGTTCTCAGTACAGTTCAGCTCTTAGCAGTTCACAGTGCAGTTAACCCCGAGAAGAATTGAATCCTCTGCAGCCAGGTTGTCACTCTAAGACTCCTTACTCTTTCTATATGTCCTGTCAGGCTGGTTCTCTCTCTCTCTTCTTTTGAGTGGATTGCGGAGCGGCAACTCGGTCCTTCAATGTAGCTTCCCCCTAAGTGTATGGGCGGTAAGCCGGGTCCTCCTAGTTGCTGCTATGCCCCCAACCCTGTAGTGGGAACACGGATCTAGAATCTGTGTTCCTCGTCAGTTTGTCTGGGGAGCTGGTGGGAATCTTCAGTCCCCCTCAGAGCCGACACTCTGGTTCAGCCTAGCCTTGGATGTCCCTGTCTTGCAAGGGATCACCGGGCTCCTTCCTTCCCTTGTAACTTCCCAGGTACTTCAGGAGGGTCTTTCCTGTCAGTAATTTGTCAGCGCTACCGTCTTCCTCGGACCCGGTGATACCGGTCCGGTTTCTGTTGTTCCTGTCTTTTCTGGTCACTCTCTCTTTTCCTCTCAGCCTACTCCTCTTGGTCTTTGCTGCTCGGCACTTGCCTACTCCTCTTGGTCTTTTCCTCTTAGCCTACTCCGGCCTACTGGCTAACTACTTCCTGTTTCTCCCTTATATACTGGTTCATTACCATGACTACGCCTCACCCACTTATAACTGGCCCTACTACCCCTTGCCTGCCTAAGGTCCTAGGCTCCAGGTTGGGTCTATGTCAGTGGATGTATGTTTTAGAGGTGTTTAATATACAAACTGTCTACCTTCCTGCCTGGCTGCAATTCCTACCTGTGGCCACCCTGGTCGCAGGGGCGCCACACATATATCAGCCTCATTGCACTCCTCGAAGGTAGCTCTCAGTTTATTGAATATAGTAGAGGCGGATTTGCGATCCGCAGCAGACCAGGACACACTTTCTTTCTCTGCTGCACCAGTAAACTGTCCGAGTACCACAGCAGTGCGTTGTTGACCGATCATCGCATACATATCTAGGACGCTATTGATTTTTCGTTTAAACTCATCCAATGTATCGGGGCGTCCGTCATACTGGGGCAACCTCTTGGCCCCCGGGATGTATGGGAGTGACATCGGCATTATTGGGGAGAGTGCACCCAGGGCACCTGAGGTGCTGGCAGTGCTACCGGAGGCAGCCATAGGTATTTCGGTGTAATTCCGGGGATCAACGTATGCACAGTCGTCGTCGCTGGAGGAGACCGGCATGTTGGAGGCCCCCCTAGTGAATTACAGCCAGTCCTTAAAGAGTTAAAGGGATCCTGTCACCCCCAAAACACCTCAAAAGCTATTAAAAGCTGTCCCTAGAGCATATTCACACTAACCCTACACTCCTTTTAGCTCCTAAATGCAGCTAGTGAAAATGAAGATAAATGTTATTACACTACCTCATTAGTGATGACAATTAGTGACTATGGTATTTATAGTCACCCTGGCAGGCTCTCCCTCTTCATGATATCACGCCTCAATAGGCGTGATCTTCAAATCAGATTCAAATGCGCGCCTCCCCGCTCTGTCCTATGCCAGCCGGGCTGCAGTGTGGCTGGGTGACGCGAATCGCGTCATTTCCGGCGCCGGGTGACGGTATGTACACCCGCACCGCTCTGTTAGCTTCAAAACGCGCACTGCACATGCGCATGCGCATGTGCAGTGCGGGTCTTGAAGCTAACAGCGGCGCGGTGTACATACGTCACCCAGCGCCGGAAATGACGCGATTCGCGTCATACAGCCGCACAATGCAGCGGTCCGGCTGGCATAGGACAGAGTGGGGAGGCGCGCATTTGAATCTGATTTGAAGATCACGCCTATTGAGGCGTGATATCATGAAGAGGGAGAGCCTGCCAGGGTGACTATAAATACCATAGTCACTAATTGTCATCACTAATGAGGTAGTGTAATAACATTTATCTTCATTTTCACTAGCTGCATTTAGGAGCTAAAAGGAGTGTAGGGTTAGTGTGAATATGCTTTAGGGACAGCTTTTAATAGCTTTTGAGGTGTTTTGGGGTGACAGGATCCCTTTAAACAGCTCGGGGTTTCCGGACTAGGCCGCGGCGCTCAGGAATGCTCGGCTGAGCGGGGGGCGGCATAGTTTAAACAATCACTCAATACAGTCAATATCACGGCACACAGTACCCAGTAATACCGGGCACGGGATCCTGTTTGTGACGCCAGAAAATATAGTGCCGCGCCCAGGCTTTGGGGTACTCGGGTGTCAGGCTTCAGGGGTAGCGTCTGCTGTGTCACGGCGAATGGCGGCCGCGCCTGATCCCGTGTCCTGGGCCTATCTTTGAAAAAGGGGTGATATTTGCAGGGGATTATATACAGTTTGTTGTCGTGACGCCACCTGTAGTGTCTGGTGATTTGCACCAGCGACACCACAGCTCACCGGCGGTAGATGGTACCGCGGCTAGGATGGTGTAGTCCTCCACAGGTAGGACTGGGACCTCCGGGGCAGTGTAGTGAGAAGGGGCAGCTTGGAGTAGAGCTGGGATTGTATAGGGAGTGTTGGAACAGTCTATGAAGGATACTGGGAGTGGAGAAGAAGGATACACGCACACAGCAAAGTCTCTTTTACCTTTTACTAATAGTTGGCAGGTAAAATAATCCAGGGCACTGACGGGTGGACAGGTTGCACAGTGGGTCCCCACAGCAAGTGGGTATAAGGCCTCCTCTGCTTTGTAGTATTTCTGAAGAACAGTCTGCTTGCAGCCAGACTTGCCTCCTCTCTCTTCCTGACTGTAGTGTCTTCCTCTCCTCCTGTGCAGTCTCCGGGTTACCTTCTCTGAACACTGCGGCTTTGCCCTGCTGTGTCTGGCTCCCTCTTTTGACCCACATAGGAAACCGGGTAGCCGAAGCCTCCACAGTGCAACGGGGTTTTCTGTGGTCCTATAGTATCCCACAGGTGCAGATCCCCATTATCTGGTGGTTCACTTTGGATGAACTCCCTCAAGTTCCTCACACCCTTTCTGTTCTTTGCTCCTTGCCTTCAGTCCCACTTAGGCTTGCGGGACGTAGAAGGGCCACTCCGGTCACTGGTTCGGGCCTAATCGCAGCACCGACCACCAGGACATCTTCGCAGCTCTCCTAGCATCTGCACACTCTAACTAACTCCGCCCCCAGCAGCAGTATTTATAGGGGATCTTGCCTAAGGGCAGCAAGTGGAGCTCGCCCTACTGTGCCGGGGTGGAAAGTGTTGTATGTAGCAGGTACCTGCTGTGGAAACCCAGCTGTGCATTAGAGAAGTCTGTGGCTACCAGGTTAGTGTGGGGTGAGGCCTGGCGACCTGTAACTCCCTCTCTCCCTTTGCTTTGTCGTCGGGTAACCCTCTAATGGCCTGCGGCAAACTCTTTGCGCACAGTGCATGGCCCCTAGGTTTACTTCGCGGTGTCCAGGAAAACTTGACGTCTTCACGGTTAACCAGATTCTCTTACTGGGCTTGAAGCATCCAGCAGACTTTGGGCTCCGGAACCCAGATAGCTGCTCTGGGATAAGCCTATCACCGGCTTCTCGGCTCCCAGAACTGCTCTTTCCCTGGAGACGCCTTCCTGTCTTCTTCCCGACTCCTCTCCTCCTCCCTTCGTTCTTCTCACTCGACTCTCACTTCTTCTCTTCTCACTCTTGACCCCACTCCCCATACCCTGTACAGCTCCCCCCATCGGGGATGGGTTTCCTAAAGATTAACCCGTTAGTCCCCAGAGCTGAGGGTATGTGTCTGTGTGGATGCAAGTGTTTAAGCCACATGTACATTTTTCCATTCACCTGCCACAGGGTAATTACACCTCTTCTACGGGTGTAATACCCCTCTGTGACATCTGACCATGCGGGGCGCCACAAATACATAACCGGCACCCCTTCTTTGTCCTTTCCAGGTCATCTCACGCAGCGCTTGCTTCGCCCTTCCTGCTTTGCGCCTCACCACATAGAGCTCTGAGCCAGTAATTGTGGGCTTCTCTGAGAGGTTCCCCTGCAGTGTCTCCCCTCAGCCCTATGGTTGCCACCTTTTCAGCAGATGTGTGCAGTTGTTCAGCTATGACACCATGGAAGTGCCACAGCCTCAGGGTCACTAGCTGAGCCTGTTGGATCGTTTCCACTAGTCTTTTGGGGTTCCCAGTGCCTCTCACGGCCTAGTCCCTCACCGCCTGTGCTTGACAAAGGATACGAGGCCCCATGGGTGGATTGCCTCTGAGACCCCCTCATTCTCTTGTAGCCACTTGGGTGTTCTCTGCTCTCTTGGGTTCGGCCTCAGGACAAGTTCTCTCTTGCTCTAGTCCTCTAGACACTTCTCAGGCATATGTTCTCTAGCTTCCCTCCAACTTGACCTTGGATTGCTAAGGCCCCACTCCAGCTATTCTACACCTCTCTTCAACTGGGTAACTAGTAACTCTCTTCTGTTCACTGTTGTTCTCTAGCGTTCTAGATGGTTCCCACACTATTTATACCCCTTGGCACGTGTACCATGTCATCTACATGTGTTCATCCTGACCTCACTCCTTCCCAAGTGCTCCCTCTAACTAACTCCCTTCACCACCCAGCCCCATTACAATGGTTCCTAGTGCTTGGCCTGGGTGTCTCGGTACCGCTCTGTACACCTCTTACCCGTGAGTGGGAAACTACACCCTAACAGGGGTACAGTACCTCTGTGGCGACTGGGTCCGCAGGGGCGCTACAACACAATGGGGGGGGGGGCAGAACAGGCACAAACGCTGCTACAGATGCTGGGCATCTGTGATTGGCTGTTCAGCAGGCAGTGCAGAGGAGTCCCTGAAGTGATCACAGTGGCGAGACAGGTAAGTATAATGCTTTAATCACAGGCGTCTCAGTGAAGTCTCTGTTCGGGGTCTTTGCCAAACACTCAGGTGCTTGATGTGGACCCAAAATAGGCAAACGGATCTGGAGAATAAAGGATGGTACCAACTGCAGCCGGATGAAACCGTACCGGTACTATAACGCAACCGGCATAAGGACCCGGTATAATACAGATATGATTTCATCCAGTTTAAGGGCAAAGGCCGTATCCCATCAGATGCGGTTTTCGCCTGATCTCACCGGATACAAAAAAAGCACCTATGTGCAGACACCGTACTTGGGATGACAAATGCCCAAAGCCGTTGTAACTTAGACAACTAAATGGCAATTAGATTTTATTTGCTAGGTTATTAAGAGAATATACCTCATAATTACAAAGAAATTTTAAGGTTATTCATGGTGTTCTTAAGGGCTTGTGAAAGTAAGGAGTTCACTTTGTGTAATTCTTATTGTATAATAACTTTGAAGCCTAGAAAATGATCTGAATCACACATAATCCGAGTGTACATGTAGCAACTACAATACAGCGCTGAGACGTCAATGCAACTACGTGAAGGTCATGAGCTCACAGCGAGAAACCTTTTAAAGTGAAATATGGCACTTTTTGGAAAGATTTATGAGATTGCCTAACAAAGGAAAAACAATTAAGGGAAATTACACAATTGTGAAGGATTTATTTAGCAATTAAATGTAATATATAAAATGTACTTCCTCTGCTGTAAGATTATCCCGGTTCTTTATTTAATAAACTACAGAACTCCTACTGTATTACCAGTAAATACCTTAAATGCGCATGTATGAAGTTCAATCGGGAATATTTTAATTTTGTTGAGAGTATATGTTTAACTACTGCTAATATGGCGCCCTGCTCACGCAGGTAGTGACAGACTTCCTTAATGTATTGGGGGTGCCACTGCTATGGACAGTAAGAAACACGCTGCCACTTTAAGAGACAGAAACCCCCCCAGGTGTGGGATGATGGTATGTCCTGTTTTTCCCCTTCAGAGAGTGTGTTTTTAGAGCAGCCTATGAACTTGTTAAGAGAAACACACCGTCTGTGTGTCTGAGAAAGGACAGGAGTTTTTCTTGTGGACTAAAAGTGAGACAAGCCTGGGATCCAGTGAGACACAGACAAGCTGGGATCCAGTGAGACACAGACAAGCCTGGGATCCAGTGAGACACAGACAAGCCTGGGATCCAGTGAGACACAGACAAGCCTGGGATCCAGTGAGACACAGACAAGCCTGGGATCCAGTGAGACACAGACAAGCCTGGGATCCAGTAAGGGCCTGACGCAAGGAGAAGATTTGCAGCCCCAGGACTGCATCCAAATCCCCAGCATCACTGTGAGTTGAATATTGTGCACCTTTCAGGGTTTAGAATAGGCTTCAGTAGATAGAACACGGCAGCCGTGTGGCCTGTGTAGCGAGGCCAGAAAGGTTACACGTAGAGTAGCATTTTACCTTGCTTTTGTGCATTTACCTATGTGATTTTAACTTGTGATAGCTGGAGAACCGTACTATTGAGCGGACCAGCTAGAGAAAACGAAGACTTTGTTAAATCTCGTTTTGCCACTGTTTACCCCTGCTTGAACTTGCCTTCTTCACATCCTTACCCGCCTGTTAATAAATTCACCCTTGTGGTTTGCACTCCCATCTTGTGTACCGTACATTATTCTGCACTGCGGTGGTCCTCTCAGCCACCGCTCCAAGTGGCGCTGCGAGCAGGGTACGGTCACCAAGATGGAGGCAGCAGACAGCAACGGCGGGAATGCTAATATTAACGGGGGTAATGTGGGCAATGGTGGAACCCCTGCAAGGACACTCCCAATGGGCACTATATTTAGTGTACTACCAAAGTTTGACGGCAATAACATGGCACTGTGTGACTGGGTGTCCCGACTGCAGAGCACCCTGAAGGTTTATAACATCGGCCCAGAACCTGAAGTAGACATCGCTTTGACTGCACTAGAGGGAGAAGCCCGTAGAAACGTCTGTCTACAACCAGAACCCACCCGTAGTACCCTGAAAGAGTTAGTTGGATTCCTGGAAGAAATCTATGGCGAGACTGCTAGTGCGGGACATCTTCGCGCCAAATTTTTTTCGAGGCTGCAGCGGGAAGAAGAAGGGATATCTCAGTATGCCACAGCACTACAAGAAGTGTTAGCAGAGGTGCAGAGAAAGGAGGCAGATGGACTCGGCGGCATAGGCTCCACGGACCGGATACTCCGAGAGCAGTTTATTCTAGGATTACACAGCATATCCTTGAGGCGAGCCCTGTCCGAACGGGTCCGAGCGAACCCGGCTCTTACATTTCGTCAGATCCTGACAGAAACAGTAGCCCGAAGTAAAGAAGAAAGCTACGCTTCTGGGGTGGTGCGCATCCAAGCCGCCAAGTCCAGCGTGGACCCAACCCGCCAAGAGGTGCTGGTCCAGGTGGTGCAGGATTTACAGAAATCCGTTCTCAATGTACAGGAGAAGCTGACCCAGATGGAGCAAAGAATGGGGGATCTGTCTATTGCACCTCCCTACCCAGCTGCACCGTCCTCCTTTCAACCTGGCCCATCGTACGCACGCAATAATTCCCCGGCGCTACCAATAGAAAACTGGAGGGTGCAGGCTTCCTCTCGGCAGCCACCAGAGGCACGAGGTATTCCTCAGCGAAGAGAAGACATCCGATGCTGGGGATGTGGAGGTCGGGGGCATTTTGCCAGAGGGTGCCGGAATAGCACTCAAGGCCAACAGAAGCCTCCGTTAAACTACCAACCCCCGCAGTAGTGTGGCACTCTGGGGGAGGCGAGAAGGGAGGCCGCTCCGTATCATGACGAACATCTGATCGCTGGGTGTCCCATCTTACGTGCTGAATTCGAGGGTGTCCCAGTGGATTGCTTGATAGATACTGGGTCACAAGTGACGACGATGCCAGAAGCATACTTCAATCAACATTTCCAGACACTGGCCAGGCCAGAGAAAGAGACATTGATCCGGGTGATTGCCGCTAATCAGCAACCGATCCCGGTCACAGGGGTTGTGTGGATGAATGTTCGTATCTGTGGGCAAGAAGTGGGGAGAAAAGGGATCCTACTAGTCCCCGAGCCCGGCAAAGAAGATGTACCTGTAATACTGGGGATGAATGTCCTACGTGAATTAGATCAGATTATGTTCACCAAACGGGGACCCGGATACTGGAAGCAGGCTACTACACATAAGCCTACGCAAGAAGCACTTCAGCGACTGATCCGTGTCTGTGGGACGCAGAAGAGTGTGCCATCTCATCAGACGGTAGGGGTCATCAGGGCTCCTGGGAAGGTGCCTATAATCCTGCCTCCCGGACGAGAAAGTATATTACACCTCCCAGTGGGAACCTATCGCAATCTCGATGGGGTAGAAGTGATTGTGCAGCCTGTAGCAACCGGAAGAGTGGACCAAGAAGTTATGATAGCTCGTACGGTAGCTGTGGTCCAACAAGGACGCGTCCCTATCAGAGCCTTGAATGTGGGCCCCAGTGAGGTCACCTTGCCTCGAGGGACAGATCTGGCCCTGGTATACTTACATAAAGGTGAAGTGGTGAGCCAAAAAGATATATCCCTATCGCCGATAGAAGGTACGGAGTGGACCCTAGCGGTCTCTGCAAGGGCTGAAGAGATGCCCTCCCCAGAGTGGAGTGGAAAGGTCATCCTCGATCAGATGGAAGTGGATGTGAAATCGCTGGGCCCCGAGCGTGTGCAAGCAGTAGAAGCTATGTTGTGGAAGAACCAGGCTGCATTCGCTCGCCACGCTGAAGATTTCGGCTGCACTGAAGCTATCATGCATGAGATACCGACCGGGGAAGCTCGTCCGATTCGAGAACGGTACCGACAGATCCCTCCCAAGATGTACCAAGAGGTGAAGACTTTACTGAAGCAAATGCTGGATTCGGGGATAGTGCAGGGCAGTCAGAGCCCTTGGGCGGCTCCGGTGGTACTCGTCAAGAAAAAGGATGGAACCATTCGGTTCTGTGTAGACTACAGAAAACTCAACGCCTGTACCGTTTGCGACTCGTACCCATTACCACGAATCGAAGAATCCTTGACGGCATTGGGGAAGGCCAAGTACTTCTCCACCTTGGATTTAGCAAGCGGGTACTGGCAAGTACCTGTGGCGGAAAAAGACAAAGCAAAGACCGCGTTTATTCTCCCGATGGGATTGTTTGAATTTAACCGGATGCTTTCGGACTCTCCAATGCTCCGGGCACGTTCCAACAGCTGATGGAAAAGTGCTTGGGGGACTTAAATTTCGAAGCTACTCTGATCTATCTGGATGACATCATCGTGTTTTCGGCCTCGTTCAAAGAACACCTTGACCGGCTTGGACAGGTACTCGGAAGACTGCAGTCTCATAACCTGAAGGTGAAGCCGAAAAAGTGCCACCTCTTCAAGAGAGAGATCGAGTATCTGGGCCATACAGTTTCACAAGATGGAGTCCTGCCCTCTGCAGAAAAGGTGGCGGCCATCCAGAAGTGGCCAGTCCCTCAAACGGTGAGAGAACTCAAGGCATTTCTGGGACTCGCCGGGTATTACCGCCGGTTCGTCAAAAACTTTGCAAAGGTGGCGGGTCCTTTGAATGAGCTGCTGAGGGGGACCGCCGGAGTGTCAAAGAACCAGGGCATCCATTGGGCTCAGAGACAAGATGAGGCTTTTCAGGCTATGAAGAATGCCCTTACTTCAGCCCCGATCCTAGCCTATGCGGACTTCGACCGACCATTCCTGCTGTACGCAGATGGTAGCCTTCATGGACTCGGGGGCAGTATTGTCTCAGATACAGAATGGACATGAGAGAGTCATCGGCTACGCCAGTAGGTCCCTGCGGGACAACGAAAGAAACCCCCACAATTATAGCTCCTTTCGACTAGAGCTCCTGGCCCTAGTGTGGGCCATGACAGAGAAATTTGCTGGATTCCTGACAGGGACCAAGATCCAGGTCCGAACAGACAATAATCCTCTGGCCCACCTTGAGAATACTAAATTGGGAGCCTTGGAACAACGGTGGGTGGCTCGCCTTGCAAAGTTCGACTTTACCATCTGTTATCGTCCCGCTACCGAAAACGCAAATGCGGATGGACTGTCAAGAGTGACGGTGGAGACCCCAGTGGGGGATCTCGATGAACAACTAGAGGAGGAAGAAACGCCAGACTTTAGCAAGTTTGAGCCCCCGGTGGTGGCGTCACAATTAAGTAGGGAGGCTTGCACACTGCCCCGGTCCCTGGGAAGAACCAATGAAGAATGGGGACGTGCTCAAGCTGCAGATGAAGGGCTACAACAGATGAAACACTGGGTAGCTGAGAAGCGGAAGCCCGACAAACAAGAAAGGGCTAACCTGGACGCCGAGATGAAGAGCTCTTACACCAGTGGGATAGACTAGAAGTTCGAGAATCAGTGTTATATCGTAAGAGACAACAGCCAAAAGAAATAGAAGCAAGATGGCAGGTGGTCATCCCCGGAAAATTGGCTCAAGAGGTAGCTAAGGAAGCACACGAGTTTGGCGCTCACTTCGGACCTGTAAAGACCTACCAATGGTTACAGCGGTATGTGTACTGCCCCCGGTTGGAGTCTGTGGTAGAAGAGGTTTGCCGGCGATGTCGAGTATGCGACCTCATTAAAAGCACCGAACAGAGAGCACCCGTTCAGACCATACAAACCAAAGAACCACTAGAAATCTTGATGATTGATTATCTCCTCGTGGGACACTCAGCTCGGGGACTACAATACTGCTTGGTTATGACTGACCATTTCTCCAAGTTCGCTGTAGTCACCCCGACTAGAGATCAGACTGCAGAGTCGGCGGCACGGGCTATCTGCCAAGACTTTATCCGAGTGTATGGGTGCCCGAAGCGAATACACTCCGATCAAGGGGCATGTTTTCAAGGTAAAGTGATGGAGGAACTATATCGTATGTATGGCATCGAGCGATCTCGGACTACACCTTACCACCCCCAAGGCAATGGAGCATGTGAACGCTTCAACCGAACCCTACTTCAGATGCTGCGGACATTGGAGGAAGATAAGAAAGCATGTTGGCCGGAGTACCTGGCAGAATTGGTCTGGGCCTACAATAACCGAGTTCACTCCACTACGGGTTACACCCCATATCTGTTGCTCTTTGGAAGAGCTGGGCGAGAGATCATCGAGCTGAATTTGGAGCAGCCAGAGGATTTCATGGAACGAACTGTCACTTCGTGGGTGAAAGAACATCGACAACGATTACAAACGATCCGTCGGTTGGCCGGTCAACAGCTACAGAAGAAAGAACATACGAGCCCAAAACCGATTCAGGAAATACCGCTGCAACCTGGAGATCGAGTGTTAGTCAGAGAGAAGCGCCCCAAGGGCAAACTGAGTGAAAGATGGGAAGTACAACCCTACAGAGTAATTGGACGGGTATATGCTGATGGCCCAGTCTACAAGGTGCAAGTTGAGAATGGGGCGTCCGGCCCTAGAGTACTACACAGAAATATGTTGCGGCCATGCCGGTCCGAAGCTTTTCCTACGCCAATACCTCCTACAGTCTCTGCCCCGCTCCCTGAACTCACATCACCTGTGTGTGAAGTCGACGATGACTGGTGGACAGTCCCCAACACAGTGGGTGACCCTCAGCCTTCCAGGAGCGGAGATCCCATGGATGAGCCCCTACCGCCACGTGAAGAAGAGGATAGTCAAGATTCCACTGTGGCTCCTGCAGCAAGTGTTCCTCCGGGAGCTAGCCAGGCCTGGCCTGATAGTCAAGATCTTAGAAGGTCTCAGAGGTCTACTGCAGGGGTTCCACCAATCCGATATGTTGAACAATGTACTCAGTCTGCTGTATTGCCATTTTTGTCTCCTCCACAGGTGCTGTGTTCACATTGACATCCCGTCATTACACTGTGGGCCTGATGTTGTGATGGCCGAGGACGACCATCATTAAGTAGGGAGGCATATTGGGGGTTCCACTGGTATGGACAGTAAGAAACATGCTGCCACTTTAAGAGACAGAAACCCCCCCAGGTGTGGGATGATGGTATGTCCTGTTTTTCCCCTTCAGAGAGTGTGTTTTTAGAGCAGCCTATGAACTTGTTAAGAGAAACACACCGTCTGTGTGTCTGAGAAAGGACAGGAGTTTTTCTTGTGGACTAAAAGTGAGACAAGCCTGGGATCCAGTGAGACACAGACAAGCCTGGGATCCAGTGAGACACAGACAAGCCTGGGATCCAGTGAGGGCCTGACGCAAGGAGAAGATTTGCAGCCCCAGGACTGCATCCAAATCCCCAGCATCACTGTGAGTTGAATATTGTGCACCTTTCAGGGTTTAGAATAGGCTTCAGTAGGTAGAACACGGCAGCCGTGTGGCCTGTGTAGCGAGGCCAGAAAGGTTACACGTAGAGTAGCATTTTACCTTGGTTTTGTGCATTTACCTATGTGATTTTAACTTGTGATAGCTGGAGAACCGTACTATTGAGCGGACCAGCTAGAGAAAACGAAGACTTTGTTAAATCTTGTTTTGCCACTGTTTACCCCTGCTTGAACCTGCCTTCTTCACATCCTTACCCGCCTGTTAATAAATTCACCCTTGTGGTTTGCACTCCCATCTTGTGTACCGTACATTATTCTGCACTGCGGTGGTCCTCTCAGCCACCGCTACAAGTGCACAGCTGGGTTTCTGCAGCAGGTACCTACTACATGCAACACTTTCCACCCCAGCACAGTATGGGGAGCTCTACTCACTGCTTTTAGATGGGTTCCCCTATAAATACTGCTGCTGGGGGAGGAGTTAGTTAGAGCGTGCAGACGCTAGAAGAGCTGTGAAGACGTCCTGGTGGTCGGTGCCACGGTTAGACCCGGGCCAGTGACCCGGAGTGGCCCTTCTGACGTCCAGCAAGCCTGAGTGGGGACAGAAGGCAAGGGGTAGAGAGCCAAAACGGAGTGAGGAAGTAATGTAAGTTTCTCCAAAGACGTACCGGACATCAGGGATCCGCACCTGTAGGATACTACAGGACTACAGAAAACCCTATTGCACCTTGGAGACTTCAGTCACCCGGTCCCCCTGTGAGTCCAGAGAGAGGGAGCCAGACACCGCAGTGCAGACCAGCACAGCTGTGATCCAAGAGGGTAACCCGTGGACCGCACAGGAGGAGAGAGCAAGGACAGGAAGAGAGAGAGGAGGCCGGTCTGGCTGTATGCAGACTGGGCTTCATTTACCACAGAGGAACAGAAGAGGCCTTATACCCACTTGCTGCAGGGACCCACTGTGCACCTGGTCACCTTTACCTACGTACCACCAATAAAAGGTAAAAGAAACTTCTACAGTGTGTGTGCGTCATTCCTCTGCGCTCCCGGTGCCCCTTATAGACTGCTCCATCATCCCCTACACTGACTTACGGCTCCACTCCAAGCTGCCCCCTTTACACTACGCTGCCCTGGAGGAATCGCCCTACCTGTAGGGGGCATTGTCATCTCAGGGCTACTACCATCTACCTCCGGCGGACTGTGGCGGCGTTGGTGACTCATCCCAAGATACTACAGGTGGCATCACGTGACAAAAACTCTAATCCCCTGTAAATACACCCTTTTTGAAGTGTCACCCAGGCCACGGGATCAGGCGCTGCCACCCGTGACATCCCAAAGCACCCCACCGAGCCTGACACCCAAGTACCCCAGGGCCTGGGGCTCGACACTAATTGTGTTATTTTCCTACATGGTTATTTTTCTACAAGGTCATTTGGCATAATTTGTTTTTTACCCTCTGTCACATCCACAGAGTCTGCTCCTGCGACTTCTGCTTCTGCCACCATGTGAAGCTCTGTTCACTCCGAAGATGGGGCTGGTGATGAAGTAGCCTGACATGTGGATATGTTGTATGCCTGCCCAGCTGCAGTTATTAACTCTGACTTCAGACAATTAAGGAACTACTGCAGCCTATTTGAATCCTCTGTGTGTTGCTGCTGGTTGCCAGATATATTCCCTGGTTTACTTGTTATTATCCTGCTTTGTATTATTGATTTTCCAGATTAGCTTCTAACTATGTTTGTACTATTCTCCAGGCTAACAATTTTGTACTTTTCTGACCTCTTAGCTTTGACCCTGCTTGGCTGCTTTTCTACTCCTGGACTGTAACCTGTCTATAGGCAGCAACCCCCTGCACCTTGCAGTAAAGCCAGATCCCTGTATAGAAGTTAAAGGGTGTCTGGGTGTCTCAGTGTTCTGCATGATGATGCAGTTTGCATTTAGTCTGTTCAGGATTCCCCCTTTTACCTGTAAGTTGGATGGACATTACACCATCTATCCAAAAGCCCTTAACGTGTGTCCCAGAACAGCTGTTTAGAGCCACTTGGCCATCTTATGCTATAGCAGCTGTGGGCCAGCACTACACTTCTAAACGTGTTGCTCAGTAGAAAAACAGTATAGCAGACAAGGCGTCATCCAGACTGATGTCCTGAATTGCAGGTGGTGTGTCAGAGAGGATCTCCAGGCAGGAGTGTGGACCATACCGTATGTCAGTATTCCAGGTTTTCCAGCCTGCCGTTTGACCATATTGCCCTCAGTCAACATGGAGATCATTGCTTTGTTTGCCCTTCTTCCTGTCTCGTTTGCATAAAGACCTGGCTCAGGTGATCATTAATTGCTTGAGTATACTGGTTCCTGGTCTGCTCCTGCTCAGCTGTTCTCCTTGGTCCACTTACTTCCCTGGAGCTTTGTGAGATCTCGGTTCTTCCTACAGCTCCCTGCTTTGTGCTCCTGGTACCGCTGCTTTAATCTTTAGGCTCGGACGTTTCAAGTGTGTGTAAGAAACTTCCCGGTCATTACCTTATGTACTGTTTCATTTCCTACTCTGAACTGTGTTTGAACCTTTTACCCGGTCATCCGGGTGTGGACCTTTTGCCACGGACTATATCTTTCCGGTCGTTCCAGTACAAGGACTTGTGCTATGGACTACTTGCATCCGGATTTATATACGTTGGACTATTTGTTTTTCGGACTGTTTCTATAAGGACTGTGCTCGGCAGTATATATTGGGGTCGTGTTATGTTTGTGTGCTTTTGCTGTGTATTACGTTCACATTGTTTTGCTGTGTGTATATAAATACTTGCACCCAAGAACCCGTTTCTGCTCTTCATTGCCCTTAAGCGATCAGACTCCTCAAACCTATACAACAGTATTACATTATACTCAAGCCATTAAAGAGGAGTCTGCTTAGGGCAATGACGGAGACACGGGTGGAGAAGCTTTTCTCCATGGTTAACTCCTTGCAGCAGGAGATGGAGGCGGTGCAAAATAAGGTCAAAGACATGGAGAGACAGCTAGGGCATAATCACCAGGCTGTGGGTCAGGCTCTCCGAGATGTGCAAACCAGAGTGGAGGTTCTGGAAAATGGACCCACACCAGCCACCAGTATGCCTAAATTACCCACGTTTTGGTTCAGTGGCGACCGTGCTCAGTTCCGTGGGTTTATTAATCAATGTACGCTGTTTTTCGATGTTCATGCTATTTCCGGTCAGATCGGTCAAAAGTATTATGTATAGTCATGTTGTTAACATCACGAGCACTGGCTTGGGTCAATCCCATGATTGAAAGTCACGATGTCCGTTTGAATAACCTGGATAATTTTGTAACAGCAATGGCGCAAATGTTTGATGACCCTAATCGCCGCACTACCGCAGAAACGGCTCTGCTTTCCCTACGTCAAGGAAAGCGGTCTGTCATTGAATATGGTACTGAATTTAAAAGGTTAGTGGTAGATGTCGATTGGGGAAATAATGCGCTGTTATCGGTTTTCAAAAAGGGACTGTCCGGTGCAATTAAGGACGAGTTAGCTCGGGCCGAGTCTCCCCAGGACTTTGAACTGTTCCTTCAACACTGTGTGCGCATTGATACCCGATTGACGGAACGTAGGCAGGAAAAATGGGCAGCTGTAAACCGGATAACCAATTCTGCTTTCCCTCCTAGGGAGCCCGCTAATAAGATTCCACGGGAGGCCGAGGACATTCCCATGCAAGTGGACTCTTTCCAACGACGGGAAAACAACGAACGTCGCGACTACCGGCTCCGTGAGCGTTTATGCTTTTATTGTGGTCAATCAGATCATTTTTTGATTAACTGCCCAAAATGCCCTAAACGTCCAAATAAGGTTCTGGCAGCCGTAACCGAGTGTGATAACACAGACGCAGAATCCGAGATCTCTGACTCAAGTATACACCTGGATGCGGTTTTTCCTTCTGTACTAATGTCAGCTTCATCTAAGGACAATTATACCCATTGCTCTCTTCCAATTCAGATTCAGTGGGAGGGACTGTTAATTCCTACATCTGCCATGATAGACTCCGGGGCGGGAGGTAACTTCATGGACTCTTCTTTTGCCAGGAGACATGGTATCAAGACACAACAACGAGTCTCACCGATAACCATGGAAACGGTAGACGGTTCTCCATTATTTTCAGGACCTGTAGATCAGGAGACAGTACCCCTTAACTGTGTGATGAAACCAGGTCATCAGGTGACACTGACTTTTATGTTGATTTCTTCTCCTCACTTTCCAGTCATTTTAGGACTCCCTTGGCTGCGGTCTGAAAATCCAATCATCGATTGGGAGACAAAGGAAGTATCTTTCCATCCCCAGGCCGGCCCGACCATCAGTCCTACAGTACCGGTAACGCAGAATGAGGAGGACACTATACAGGTACCTGTTCTCCCCCCAGTCTATACAGAGTTTATGGATATTTGCGACAAGGAAAAAGCAGACCAGCTTCCCCCGCATAGACCATACGATTGTCTTATAGACTTACTTCCAGGGGCCGAGATTCCGTTTGGTCCTGTCTACCCGTTAGCGGCTCCGGAGTTGCAATCATTGAAAGACTATATCGACGAAAGCTTAGCCAAGGGGTTTATTCAACCTTCATCCTCACCCGCAGGGGCTCCCATCTTTTTCGTGAAAAAGAAAGATGGGACTCTGAGACCATATATCGATTACCGGGAGCTTAACAAAAATAACCATCCGGAACCGGTATCCACTCCCGTTGATTCCCGAACTGTTGGAAAGAGTACGGCAGGCCAAGATCTTCACCAAATTAGATCTCCGGGGGGCATATAACCTGCTCCGTATACGCCCCGGAGACGAGTGGAAGACTGCGTTCAGATGTCGCTATGGCCATTTTTAATATCTTGTACTGCCTTTCGGGCTCTGTAACGCTCCCGCTGCTTTTCAACACTTGGTCAATGATATATTTAGGGATCTATTGGATCAGTTTATGGTGATATACCTGGATGATATCTTAATTTTCTCTGATTCTCTATAGGAACACCAGGAGCACGTAAAGGCTGTACTTACCCGTCTGAGAGATAACCACCTATACATCAAGCTGGAGAAATGTGAATTCCAATGCTCACAGATCCACTTCTTAGGTTATGTTATCTCTCCTCAGGGATTAAACATGGAGTCCAGCAAGATCCAGGCGATTCTAGACTGGCCGGTACCAGGAAACATCAAGGAGGTACAACGCTTTGTCGGTTTCGCAAATTTTTACAGACGCTTCATTCGCAACTTCTCGGAGATTGTGCGTCCTATCACCTTGCTCACCAAGAAGGGGCAGAGGTTCGTATGGTCCACGCAGGCCCAGGGGGCTTTTGATCGTCTCAAGGTTTGTTTTACCTCGGCGCCCATACTGACACACCCGGATCCCGTACTCCCTTTCATTGTGGAAGTCGATGCTTCCGATAACGCACTAGGGGCTATCCTTTCACAAAGGACTGGGGACAAGGAACTCCTACACCCGTGTGCTTTCTTTTCTCGTCGGTTGGCCCCTGCAGAAAGAAACTATGATATTGCAGATAAAGAACTGTTAGCCATTATTTCCGCGTTTAAGGAATGGAGACATCATTTGCAGGGAGCATCACAACAAGTGATAGTTCTCACAGACCATCGTAACCTGGAATTCCTTAAATCTGCCAGGTGCCTGTCTCCACGGCAAGCCCGGTGGAGCCTGTTCCTTAATCAGTTTAATTTCATTGTCTCGTACCGTCCAGGGTCACGTAATGGGAAAGCTGATGCCTTGTCCCGAATCCACGCTGTGGACTCCGTGCCAGGAACCCCATCCAAGACCGTCTTATCGGATGCCAATTTCGTTGGAGTACTCCAGGACCGGGACCTGTGGAAGGACCTCAAGCTGGCCTATGACGGTGACGTATTCCTTGCTGCTCCACCCACTGACGTAAATCTGGTCCTTAAGAATGGTTTGTGGCTGAGGGAACGGCGTATCTATGTCCCGGAGGCTGTAAGACTTCGGGTCCTCAAATTGGTCCATGATTCTATGTTGGCAGGTCATAGGGGGGTACAGAAGACGTAGGAATTTTTAAGCTGTTTTTTCTGGTGGCCCACCTGCTTAAAGGATGTGAAAGACTATGTACACTCATGTGTGGTTTGTGCCCGGTGCAAAGTGCCTCGTGTTGCTCCTACGGGACTTCTTCAACCGCTACCCGTACCATCTCACCCTTGGGGGTCTATCTCGATGGACTTCATTGTGGAGTTGCCCGACTCAGGGGGCCACAATACTATTTTGGTGGTAGTAGACCGATTGACTAAAGCGGCTCATTTCATTCCATGTACCGGCCTCCCCTCCGCCGCAGAGACAGTAGATCTAGTAGTCCAGAACGTGTTTCGGTTACATGGGGTACCGGATGAGATCATCTCTGACCGGGGGGTGCAATTCACCTCCAAGTTCTGGAAGGGGTTTTGTTCTGCATTACATATTGACATACGTTTATCTTCTGCCTACCATCCTCAGACGAATGGACAGACGGAACGGACGAACCAAACCCTGGAGCAGTACCTGCGATGTTATGTCAGCCATCTCCAAGATGATTGGTACAAGCTGCTTCCCTTGGCAGAGATCTCATACAACAATACGCAGAGCAGTTCCACAAAGGTAACACCCTTTTTCGCCAACCTGGGTTATCATCCATCTATTTTACCTAGGTCGCCAGTTGCTACGTCGGTCCCAGCGGTTGGGGATAGATTGATGGTTCTACAGCAGAATCTGGAAATGCTAAAGGAGTCTCTGGCCTCGGCTCAGGAGCGTTACAAGAAGTCAGCGGATGTCTACCGGAGACCCGCACCCGTGTATAAGGTAGGGGATTCGGTGTGGTTATCCACTAGGAATCTGAAGTTGGGTGTTCCTTCACGAAAACTAGGACAGAAATTCATTGGCCCATTCAAGATCACCGGGATTGTGAGCTCTGTGGCCTGTCGGCTGAAGTTACCACGGACTCTGAAGGTACATCCTGTTTTTCATGTATCTTTATTTAAACCGGTTTTCCATAATACGTTTCAGGAAAGCGTTGTGCCTCCCCACCAGTGAACAGTTTGTGGTTAAGGACATCATCGACTCTCGGCTTCATAGGCATCGGCTTCAGTATCTTGTTCGTTGGCAAGGGTACTCTCCCAAGACGATTCTTGGGAACCGGTAGGTAACATCTCCGCTCCACAATAAGTTGCGCAATTCCATCGGAGGTATCCGGACAAGCCTGGTCCGGGATCGTCCTGAGGCCGTTTACAGGGGGGGAGTAATGTCAGTATTCCAGGTTTTCCAGCCTGCCGTTTGACCATATTGCCCTCAGTCAACATGGAGATCATTGTTTTGTTTGCCCTTCTTCCTGTCTCGTTTGCATAAAGACCTGGCTCAGGTGATCATTAATTGCTTGAGTATACTGGTTCCTGGTCTGCTCCTGCTCAGCTGTTCTCCTTGGTCCACTTACTTCCCTGGAGCTTTGTGAGATCTCGTTCTTCCTACAGCTTCCTGCTTTGTGCTCCTGGTACCGCTGCTTTAATCTTCAGGCTCGGACGTTTCAAGTGTGTGTAAGCAACTTCCCAGTCATTACCTTATGTACTGTTTTCTTTCTGGAACTTGTGTTTCATTTCCTACTCTGAACTGTGTTTGAACTTTTTACCCGGTCATCCGGGTGTGGACCTTTTGCCACGGACTATATCTTTCCGGCCGTTCCAGTACAAGGACTTGTGCAAATGGACTACTTGCATCCGGATTTATATACGTTGGACTATTTGTTTTTCGGACTGTTTCTATAAGGACTGTGCTCGGCAGTATATATTGGGGTCATGTTATGTTTGTGTGCTTTTGCTGTGTATTACGTTCACATTGTTTTGCTGTGTGTATATAAATACTTGCACCCAAGAACCTGTCTCTGCTCTTCATTGCCCTTAAGCGATCAGACTCCTCAAACCTATACAAAGTATTACACCGTACATCATTTCTATTTTACGTTACCTACTCTTACTGACTGATTCACTTTCTTATCAGAAAGCATCTGATGAAGGTCACATTGTTTGACCAAAACATTACATTTGGATTGCAGTTCTAATTAAACTGTGTTCCGCTCCTATGGAGACAGACGACATGCCCTCCTATGTCGTTGTGGATAGCGAAGGTAAATGACCTTATGCATATGGAGGATTTAACTTCTTCAATACATGACTCGTATACGAGCTTTCGAGATGCATGGTTCAGCTGGATGCAATTCCAACAGACTGAGACTTATAATAAAAACTCCGTGGAATGAGTGATTGTTCGAAAATGATAGATTCTTTATGATGTAGAGTAGGGTCCCATCCTGCCCCTCCTCTTCCCCTTATACTCCCTCCCGCTCCCCTCCCAATCCCCTCTTTTTCTTTCCACTATCTCTTTTCTTTAATTTTATTGTTCTGAATATACAATTTAATGTGTCTTATTTGTATGTTAAAAAAACTATAAATAAAGAATTATAAAATAAAAATAATACATAGAGGACTATCGGGGTACATTGTAATATATGGAGGAACATAGGGATACATTATAATAATTGGACGTCTATGGTGGTGGGAGGAGGAAGAACATGTAAACCATGATGTGGGACATATATATATCACGATAAGGGCCATATTCCAGGAGGAGGACCATATATAGCAGGATGAAGTTGGAGAGGAGTTAATTTGTGAGCCTTAGTATTTAGAACGTTACACTGAGCCCATACATCTGTCGAACGTGTGCACGGGTGGAAGGCAGGACTAAATTTTGCCCTGGGGCCCACCAGACTGTGGTTACGCCAGTGCCTGGCAGGCTACCTGATTTTTAACTTTTAAACTGTTGTGTTTCACTGTACTTTTACTCTCAAACATATGGTTATTTTGAATATGCCTCACAAGTGATTACTTATTTATTCATTGTAATTGTGTAAACCTGTCTTTGGAATTATTTTGTATATTCTTATTAAGTGACCTTTTGGTTTAATGTGGTGTACTCTAGCATTGTGTTCACTGCCATTCTGCTGTGTATGTAACTATTCTTACTCATGTTACTAGCTTCCTCTTAATAAAGAGTTTACTATTGATACAAAAAACTCCTCTTCTCTTATCTAGTTGGTCCAGTACTATGTAGTAAGCTTGGTTATGTTCCTTTCCCATGTATTACAGTCAGTTCTTTTCCCGTAGTAAGCTTGGTTCTGTTTATTTAGCCATGTATTATGATCAGTTCTGTACCTGTATCTATGTACTAAGCTTTGATCTATTCCAATATTTATGTATTAAGCATTATTCTGGTCCTGTATCTATGTAGTAAGCCTGTGACCCACCCAGGGCCGTGGGATACCCGGTTCCGGGCGTTGATTAATGGGGGATGTTACGGGCGGCCTGTGCCCGGTCCTGTGTCCCTGGTGGTCGCTGAAAAAGGGATTGAAAATAAAAAGGAAAGGATTTGTGATGTCACTTACAGTATCCGGTAATGATACTGGCGCTGCTGCAGACCTCCGCGATGATGATGAGGCAGCTGGGTTGGTAACACTCCCCATAGATGGAGTGGGATCCCTGGGGCAGTGATGAGATGAATAGGGATTTTGCACAGGGAGGCAGCTCTCCACACAGCCTTATTCCTGGTGCTGCAGAAGGCGGCTCCTCAGGTGGAGATGCTGGCAGGCAGTCTATGTTAAGGGCAGGATCAGGGCTGTATAAAACACCCACGCTGGATGTTGTTTCCCTACCTTTTACTGATGGTGTTACACGGTAACGTCCAGGGTACACTCAGGTGGTCGGGGGACACTTCAGGATTTCCACACCCAATAGTTGTGAAGCCTCCTTGTTATTGGGTGTGTGTACTTAAATGAGTCCTGACCTGTCTGAAACCTGGCCCTGACCTCTCCTGTGTCCCTTAGGCCAGGTTCACATCACGGCCAGATCCGATCCGGGCTGTCAGGTTCACAGAACCGGAGGTCAATTTCCCTCCGTATGTAGTCAGCCACGCTTTTTCAGCCGCACTGCTGATATTCGGACCGCAGCTACGCGGGTGACCGCAGCTCCGAACTGTCACAGGGGAAAGCCCTGATGCTGAAGTCAGCACCAGTGGTACGAGCTTCAGCACCCAGCCCGGCCCAGAGGTCCCGGCGTCCAGGCGCCATTAACCCTTTGTTAGGGGGCGCTGGATCACCTGGAGGGAGGAATCTAGGGACATTGAGGAAAGCTGTTTTTTCTACCCGACACAAAAATGCTGCAGGCAGCATTTTTGGTCCGGTGATGAAAATCCAATTCCTCCCATTATGGACGTGGAAGCTGGATGTCAGATAGTTAGATATATGCAAGGGGCACCGAAATCTGATCGAGGGCTGTTTGGTTACAAGGACAGCCCCTGGGGTCGGATCAAAGTGCATGTTGAAACTCGAACACCCTACCTTTTATAGATGGCTGTGAGAACCGTCACCCTGCTCACTCCAGTCGGTCACTGTCCTCTGTTAGTGCTGATGCTCCAGTTACAGTGAGACTGAAGTCTACCTGTCCTGCCTGGTACCTCTGCTGGCCTATAGGTCATTCAACATCGGCCATACGTCGAGTTACTTCCTGGTCATGAACCGGTAGGTTCTTGCTCCCACTCTGTGCAGTAATGCCATTGCTCAGCCTCACTTGTGGTATTCAGACGGCTAGCGTGACCCTCTGTGTCAGCAGCGGGCCTATTCACCATGGATGCTTGACAGCACATGGTACTGCTTCCTAACCACGTCCCAGGCCATTATAGGTGCCCTGCGATGCCGGCATAAGTCCCCTTCAGTAGGGGCGTGGAAATGTCATGTGGACCTGAGGTGGAAGGCATCAGGTGGAACAGTGCTTTTATACTGCAGGATCCAACATCCCACAAGTTATTAGTCGTCGCGGAGAAAATATCAAAACTTATAACAATAACTAGGATATATGTAAGGGCCAAATTCAAATACATAGTTCACAATGAAAACGGTGATAAAAAGTAAATGTCGAAACTGGCGCTAGTATTGCAGGCTGTAAAATTTGTGGCCCCAACCAGTCCTTGCTTGGTCCTTAAAATTGTTCTAAACAATGCAAGTGTCTTACAGTGGAGTCTCCTCTGTATTCTCTGTGTAACTGGATTTCAAACGGACTAGTTCATGAATTACTTCCAAACGTTACATTTCCTCTTCCATCTCTTGCTAGTATGCCTTGCCTCTCACCCTCAGGAACTTTGGTTCCTAACTGTCATGAGGTTTAGTCAGTCCTACACGCCTTCATTACAGGAATTTGCTAAAACATATTTACATTTCTACTTCCACCACTTTACACGTGACCCGTGCCTGGATGGCGGCTAGACCTTTACTATGGCGTGGAACTGTTTCATGGTGTTAGGTACCATGGTGTACATCTATCTGTACTCTGGTTGTACCTATTGTTATAGGTACTAATGCGTTAATTGTCTGCGAAGACTTATCATTAGGTACATGTACAGAGGTACAAAATTGCAAAATACTCCATGATAACGCTGAAAAAAGGTGCTATCAATTACGGGTTCTTCTGAAAGCTCTTACAGGTTTTACAACAGTCCTGTGCTTTCCATTTTAAAGTAAAGAAAGGTACTATATGTTCCTTACAGGGATCTTTTGTAATTCCAATAGCTTTTAATCAGCTTTTTCTTTTATTCATTTCTGTTACTATCATTATGGCGTTCTTGTTTGGTTTGGTGTTTTACGGAACTATTACGTTGAGGTTGGTCTCCTCATCCAAACTGTTTGCTAAATTTGTTTCTTACTCACATCTTTACTGAATCACTGCAAGTCTTTTATATTGTCAAAAGTTTACGAATTTAGACTGTTAGTAAGGGTTCTGCGCTTACTAAACCAATTTGTCAGTCAAGTTGTTCCTGCAACAGTCTTCTTAATTTCTCTTAAGGTACAATCTGCATATTTTACCAGGTATTAAGGAAGACACAGTAAAGTGCATGTATTGTTTTAACTTTTTCTCTTGGTTGTTTACAGAGTCGTGAGTGTCAGACTTGTTGACTGGCAGCATGTTTGTACCTACTCCTAATACGGTTCCTTAGGCGAGTAATGTACAAGATCGAACTCCATATCTTAGCATCAGGTTAGGGCTGCAGATTCCCTAAGGTTTCCAGGTTCAGCAATTTCCGCATTTCTCTCACAGTGAGTCTGATCTATAGAATAAGTCACAATTCTTATCTGTAGATCGGTCTTGCTTGCATTAAATATGCTGGTGTGCAATTGGTGGAACTTATAGGTATGTTGTTATACAGTCCACTAGTCAGTAACTTCTCGTGCTCACATATTTCTTTCTTAAGGAAGTTTTTAGCAGGTCTATACACATTGTTCATTTTCTCACACAGCATTTGGTTTGTGGACTGTAGGGCATGGTTTGGATTCTGCACCGTATAAATGAAAAACTCTGATATCAGGCTTTAACGCAACCTTGTCAGTCAACACGTTCCGGATACTAGTGTGGTCTACTAGATATAGGCTTGAAAGGTTTTTGCTGCAGTTTCCTGTGAAGTCCTTTACTGGGGCTACCACTAGGAATTTTAATAGTGGTCCACCATCGTTAAGGCATAAGTTAGCCTGATCACTGGTGTCAGCTTCACGTGATCCAGAGCTACTATCTCGAGTGGTTGTTTTGATTATAATTGGCTGTAATGGTGCTCTTTGGCTTTCACGGTCTTTTCTTCTTAAGTTGCATGGCCCACAGTGTCTACACCATTTCTCTATGGTGCCTCTCATGCCAACCCAGTAGAATCTATCACGTAACAACATCTCTAGCCTCTTCCATCCGAAGTGTCCTGCTCCATCATGGTATGCTTCCAACACCTTCTGGACATCTCTCTTCGGCACCACTATCTGCCACACCCTCTCGTGGGTTCTAGGATTTATGAAACGTCGACACAGCTTTCCCTGTTAGATGAACAACCTGTTTCTCTCTTTCCACAGGTGTTGCCCCTCAGGTGGAGCTTCCGGATTGAGATGTGAACCTTCTTGGATTATCAGCTCCTTGACTAAGCTGACAGCCAGGTCACTGTCTTGTGTCTCTTTCCAACCATGATGAGGTAATGGGTTTAATGTTGTCTCATGACGTTTCTGCCAAGGCTGCTGACAGTGGGATGCACAGTGGCAGTGGAAGGCTGGTAGCTCTATTTCTTCTAGCTCATGCATGTCTTCTTCCACATCTGGTAAGTGAGGCATCCTCGACAGGGCGTCAGCATTGGCATTCTTATGGCCTGCCCGATACTTGATGGTGAAGTTGTAGTTTGACTACCGGGCCATCCAGCATTGCTCCATTGCACCTAACTTCGTGGTATCCAGGTGTATAAGAGGATTATTGTCCGTTAAGGCAGTGAACTTTGCAGCCACCAGGTAATGCTCAAACCGTTCCGTGATAGCACAGACCAAGGCCAGGAATTCCAGCTTGAACAAGCTGTAGTTCTTGGGGTTTCTTTCCGTAGGATGGAGCTTCCTGCTGGCATAGGCGATCACACGCTCCTTGCCATTCTGTTTTTGTGACAAGACAGCTCCTAACCCCACGTTGCTGGTATCGGTGTATAACAAAAACGGTAAGTTGTAGTCAGGACAGGCCAGGATCTTGTTTCCAGTCAGGGCCTCTTCCATATGTTTGAAGTATTCTTCCTGTTCCTTACCCCATTCAAATGGAGGACCTCTGGTCTTGCCCTTCTTGGGCTGACCCACCAGGAGATCTTGCAAGTGCACGGCTTTCTTCGTGTAGCCCTTCATGAACCTCAAGTAGTATCCGATCAGCCCCAAGAACTGACGTATTTCTCTGACGGTAGTTGGTTCTGGCCATTCGTGATCTTGTCAGAGTCTGGTGCCACGTCGTCTGCGCTGACCAAATGCCCGAGATACTGAACTTTTGGTTTCAGTAAACGGCACTTCGATGGCTTCAGCTTCATCCCGAACTTGGACAATGCTTCAAATACCTCTGACAGATGTTTTATGTGTTCTTCATAAGTTTTGGAGTACACTATGACGTCATCCAGGTAGAGCAGCACAGTTTCAAAGTTTCGGTGCCCCAGGCTACACTCCATCAACCGTTGGAATGTTCCGAGTGCATTGCAGAGTCCAAATGGCATGCTATTAAACTCAAACAGGCCCATGGGTGTTGTGAATGCGGTCTTCTCCCGGTCTTCTTCTGCAACGGAGACCTGTCAATACCCACTAGTTAGATCTAGGGTTGAAAAGTAATTAGCAGAATTCAATGCAGCAAGTGACTCTTCTATACGGGGTACCGGGTAAGAATCTTTATGTGTAATGCAAATTACTTGTCTGTAATCTACACACATTCTCATAGTGCCGTCTTTCTTTTTAACTAAGACTAATGGAGCTGCCCAGGAGCTGCAACTATCTCTGATGACCCCCGCGTCCTTCATGTCCTGTAACATCTCCTTGGCACGCTGATCGTGAGCTGGTGGTAGAGGCCTATATTGCTCTTTAATGGGTGGATGGTTACCTGCGGTGGTGGTGTACCCCTTTTATCCTCCCAAAATCAAGTGGATGCTTACTAAAGACCCGTTTGTACTCGTGGACTACCCGATAGGCACCGTGCTTCTGGTGGGAAGGAGTGGAGCCAGTTCTGACATGGAGCTCCTGACACCAGTCCTCCAGCTGTCCCTTGGAATTGTTGTCCTCCACTGGGTCTGGCGGGGACCAAGGGTTCCACTGTATGTATGGAGTTGTTATGTACAATGAACAGCTTGGCAATGGTGGAATATCTGGGCAGTTTGACCTCTTTCTCTCCACAGTTTAATATGCGTACGGGTACCCTTCCCTTGCGTACATCAACCACCCCCCTGGCTGTCAGGATTGTGGGCCTTCCTTCTCAACACATGGGCTCTACTACTGCCTGGTAGTCCTGCCCTCTGAGGCCTATTGCTGCCCGACACAAGTAAAATGGAATATTTACAGGGGATTATTGTCGTGATGCCACCCACGGGTTGTGGTTAATGAGGGGACCATCGCTGCAGCGTAGCTCTGCCAGGAGGATGGATGGGGCTGCAGCTAGATGGATGAGCCCACTGCTGGTCGGGCTGCTCATGACAGGGTGTAAAGGTGTAATACAGTTTTGTATACCGGGAATCACACACGGGAGACTGAAGCAGTATTCACCGGGTTTTACTTGTTAGTTCTTCAGTACAAACAGTTCCAACAGTACAGTTCTCAACACAGTTCTTATTCACAGTCAACTCCGGACAGTCTCTGAACCCTCTGCAGCCAGGTTATCTTCCTGAGACCCTTCACTCTCTATTCAACCTTTCCAGCTTGTTTCTCACTTGCTCTTCTCTGTAGGTTGTATGGCGGCAACTCGGTCCCCTTGTATGACTTCTCCCTATGTGTGTGGGCAGCAAGCCTGGGTCCTATAGTGTTGCTGTGCCTCCAACCCATGTAGTAGGAACCCTGACTTGGAATCAGTGTTCCCCATCGGATTATCTGGGGAGGCGGCGTATAGCTGCAGTCCCCCTCAGAGCCGATACTCTAGTCCCAGCCTAGCCTTGTGTAACCCTGTCTTTCAAGGGATTACCGGGCTATTTACGACCCGTGTAACTACCTGGTACGCCATAGGAACCTTACCCGCCTGTAGTCGGTTACCGCTGCTGTACTCTTCGGACCCCGTGACACCGGTCCGGTCTCTGTCCTTCCTTTCCCTTGGGCTGCAGGCTATGGAGCAGGCATTCTCTCTATGGAACGGTGCCTCTATGGATTCTGCGCCTCCAGGGACCCTATCCCTCCGGGTAAGTGTCTTTCTGTCTGCTTGGTCTTGGCTTCTCGGCACCCACTGGCCTACTTGGTCTTTACTTCTCAGCCTACTCTGGCCTACTAACTAACTCCTCCTTATGTTCCTCTTTTGTATTGGTCTGTCACCTGACCTGCCTTCCCACCCTCTTCCCTCTAAACTCTACCACCCCTTGCCCACCTAGAGTCCCAGGCTCCGGGTTGGGTGCTGTGTCTGGTGTGTGTGTTGAAGGTGTTTGGTGTACAAACTCTCCTATCTGCCTGGTTGCAGTTCCTACCTGTGGCCACCCTGGTCGCAGGGGGGCCGCACTTTGATGGCCTGGTTTTTCAAGACGGCAAAGTCTGCATCAGGGTGTTCTCGGGCCCACCAAAGCACTTGTCTGCTATCATGAGATGACTGTAACCCCTGAATAAACTGTTCAATCATCATTTTATTTTCATCTCGCACACTGGTCGGGTCTACCTGTTTTAGGTTCCGCAGGGGTTGAAAATAAAAAGGAAAGGATTCGTGATGCCACCTTCGGTATCCAGTAATGATACTGGTGCTGCTGTAGACCTCCAGGGTAATGATGAGGCAGCTGGGTTGGTAATGCTCTCCGTAGGTGAGCGGGATCCTCGGGGCAGTGATGAGATCAATAGGGATTTTGCACAGGTAGGCAGCTCTCCACACAGCATTATCCCTGATGCTGCAGGAGAAGGCGGCTCCTCAGGTGGAGATGCAGGCAGGCAGTCTATGTTAAGGGCAGGATCAGGGGCTGTAATAACACACACACATGCTGGAAGTTGTTTCCGTACCTTTTACTGATGGTGTTGCAAGGTAACGTCCAGGGTACACTCCAGGTGGTCGGGAGACACTTCAGGATTTCCACACCCAATGAGTTGTGAAGCCTCCTTGTTGTTGTGTGTGTGTGTACTTAAGTCCTGGCCTGTCTAAAACCTGGCCCTAACCTCTCCTGTGTCCCTCACTTGTATAGCAGGCTGTGAGAACCTTTTGATGGGCACCGCTGCTCCTCCGCGGTCCCTACCTCTGTTAGCAGCTGTGCTCCAAGTGTCACCATCCTGTTCCTCCAGTATTCTCTGCTGGGCTAACTGGACCCTTGCAGACTCGGACTCCGTTGTCCGGGTTGCTTCCTTGTGTGAACCGGTATGGCTCCTCTGCCCCTGCACTGGCTAGGCTTCCCTCTGGTACAGGCATAGCGTGGCTCTGTTCACCAGGATGTCTTCACAGTAGTGCTCTGTACTGCACTGCGTAACTCCTTCCCCGGGCCTGAATTTATAGGGGACCTTGCCTGAAGGCAGCAATTAGAGCTCCCCCTTCAGGTCTGGGGTAGAAAGTGTTGCATGTGTAGGGTACCTGATGTGGAAATCCCTCTGTGCACCAGGTGGTTCTGTGGCTACCTATACTGCAGGGTGCCACACCTGGATCTGTACCTGTATATCTATACAGTAAACTTGGTTCTGTTCTTGTATCTATTCCACAAGTTCTGTAAATAATCCTGTATCTATGTACCATTCATCATTATTTTTTAATCCTATCTCTTCTGATTTATTGCAGCAACCAGAGATAAACTGGCTAAAGATAGGCTGGCTCAACTTGTGGGCCACTGCTTTCTAATTGCCTCCTCGCCCAGCATTATGGTGTAAAGATAATATGAAAGACAGAGCGATTCAATGGGTCTGAAATTTTGCAAAGATGGTGATGATACAAATTTCCTCACCCACGACTAACCAAACAATTGGAAGGTTAAAACATTATGTTCATATAGTAGACAGTTGTAATTTCCATATGTTTTTACATGAGTTCTGTCACGTGTTGACTGCTCTGCAGTCTATGTATAAAGCTCTCTGTAGTTTAAATGGGAGTACATTTCCTTTGGCACATTTGGAGTTAATGTCAGAAGCTATATTTGTCTGAGGCTGCTTTGCAGGTGGGAAGTGGTGGGTGTGTTAGGTGACCACACCATGCTGGCCTTTAAATAGTTCCTTTTAGTACCAGCAGATGTAGCTGATAGAGTTTTAGTCTCTGGAAGACCGTGAGCTGAAAGGACGTTTGTGTGTAGCACCCCAGGGTATGGGAACTCGGATGTCTGGACCCTCTGCTTCGGTGGGGGATGTCACTGGTGGCCTGCCCAGATCCGTGGCCCCGGGGACAGCCCCAAAAGAAGGGGGGTTGTTTTAGTATTTACAAAGGGATTAGAGTCTTTGTCTCGTGACGCCACCTGTAGTACCTGGTGATTAGACACCAGCGCCTCCACAGTCCTCCGGAGGGTGGTGGTATTGTGGCTAGAGTGGAGCAGCTCCCTACAGGTAGAGCTAAGCCTTCGGGGCAGCGTTAGCTGTTGCCAGAACGGTGCAAACCGTTGAGAAAAGTAAATTAATGCAGGACAGAAACACAGGTACAATTCACTCTTCCAGGTATTTTACTTGTAAAATGAAACTGATCAAGATGGTGATGCTTCCCACAGGACGGCTAGCCAGGTAGTCGCAGCAGAATGCAAAATCTGTGGAAGTCTCTGGCGGTACCTTCTTGGATCTATCCTTGTCCTGTCCCTTCTCTCTCTTCTCATGGTCTGCTTCTTGAGCATTTATGTGCCCCAGGGGATGAACACCCTGAGAACGTCTTCGGAGCCGGGATGAGTACGGTCGGAGGGTGAACACTCCAGGCTGCGTTGACAGACCCATGTACTCTGGGTGAACAAGGCAGGACCTTTCTGTCTGAGCTACTTCTTTCTCTAGCCCTCTTTTGAAGCCCCCTTTCTCTCTTGGGTAAGCTCCCGTTCTCCGTCTTTCCTCGGGGAAGACACTCCTGAAGACTCCCTGTGCGTTCTACCTTCTCCTCTCACACTTTCCACTCTCCAACTCACTTTTTGGGACCTCCCCCAGTTGTATCGGTGGGTGTGTGTTGGGTTCAAATCCTTCCACAGTGTTCTGCATTCTACTTGCGACAGGGGTAACCACACGCTCATCTTTGGGTGCAATACCCCACTTGTGACGCCTGACCAGTGGGGCGCCACATGTGCACTTTGTGTTGAAGCCTTTTTACAGCTTTCCTTATTTTGCGGGAGATCAAGTGCTTCCCGGTAAGTGGTGGAGATTAGAGGGTATTATCCTAAGGCTGGTCAGGAGCAGATATACAAGGGTGGCAGCCTGGACATCCTCAACTTCAGAGGTAATCCAGGGAACCCCAGGGTCAGACTAGTTTCCCTGATCGTCTTTTGTCCATCTTACCATCCTGCTTCCTTATTCCGTTTACTGTTATACCACCCTGTGGCAAGTTCTTATTAAACTATAGTCACACTGTAAAACATTCACGATAGTAATGGATATTCCTGTATGGGCTCTGACTTTGCAGTTATATATTCCTGACCCAAATGCACATTAAAGGGAACCTGTCAGCTTGTTTTTACCCCCTCTCCTACCACTACCTCTCCCTGCAGAGAACGACAGAAAACTACACGCCTGCTTCCCAGCTCCATTGGCAGCAGACGGCTTGGCAGTAGTCAGCTTTCCAGAAAAGCACCATCACCCAAGGCTGCTTGGTTAGGAATGAAGTTCAATCTCCAGCAAGTCATGCTGGGACTAAGGGTATGTGCACACTTACATCGGCTTAGTGTCGGCGGCGGCTGGGCGGACCCGACAGGAAGCTCCGGAGCCGTCCACCGGCTTCCTGTCGGGTATGTGCGGCGGGAGACGGGCGGGTGTGGGGCGGGTGCACAGCGGGTTAGCGGTGGCGGTTCTGCAGCGGCTGGAAGCAGCACATGATTCTGCTTGCAGCCGCTGCAGAACCGGCCGGTTTATAGAACATGCTCATTCTTTGCTAACCCGCTGGGAACCCAGCGGGTTAGCAACAGATGAGCATGTGGAAACCGCCGGTGTGTGCACACCGGGTGTCGGTTTCCATAGGTTTATATGTTAACCCAAAAGCCGCTTTTGGATTAACATAAATTTACATAAACCTCATGGAAACTGACCGGCGGTTTCCGCTGCTAAACCGCTGCTAAACCTACAAGTGTGCACATACCCTAAGGCAGTGATGGCGAACCTTTCTGAGGCCGAGTGCCCAAACTGCAACCCAAAACAAAATTATTTATGGCGAAGTGCCAACACTGTAATTTAACCTAAATTACAGCAGTGGTTAACTATCACAAGCGCTGCACAGGGGGAGAGCCAGCAGATGCTAACTCTCTTCACTGTACAGGGCTTGTAGTCCTGAAACATTGATGATCAATTCAATTATTGTAACAATTAATTGATTTTAAACTTACCTTTGCAGTCTTCTCTTCGGCAGTGGTCAGACAGCTCATGTGTACTGGACATTGAAGCTGAGCCGCTGCCATTGTCCTTTCTAGAAACAGCAGGTGGATTGATCTGTATGGAAAAACGCAGAATATTAGACAGAGCAAGCAAATTTCATAATGAAATCCTGGTCCCTATTTTGTAGTAGTATCTGCATCCTGACCCTCTCCTTGTAGCTATGTGCTCCATCCTGACCATCTCCTTGTAGCTATGTGCTCCATCCTGACCCTCTCCTTGTAGCTATGTGCTCCATCCTGACCCTCTCCTTGTAGTAATGTGCTCCATCCTGACCCTATCCTTGTAGCTATGAGCTCCATCCTGACCCTCTCCTTGTAGTAATGTGCTCCATCCTGACCCTCTCCTTGTAGTAATGTGCTCCATCCTGACCCTCTCCTTGTAGTAATGTGCTCCATCCTGACCCTCTCCTTGTAGTAATGTGCTCAATCCTAACCCTCTCCTTGAAGTAATGTGCTCCATCCTGACCTTCTCCTTGAAGTAATGTGCTCCATCCTGACCTTCTCCTTGAAGTAATGTGCTCCATCCTGACCTTCTCCTTATAGTTATGGGCTCCATCCTGACCTTCTCCTTGTTGTAGTGTGCTCCATCCTGACCTTCTCCTTGTAGTAATGTGCTCAATCCTAACCCTCTCCTTGAAGTAATGTGCTCCATCCTGACCTTCTCCTTGAAGTAATGTGCTCCATCCTGACCTTCTCCTTGTAGTAATGTGCTCCATCCTGACCTTCTCCTTATAGTTATGGGCTCCATCCTGACCTTCTCCTTGTTGTAGTGTGCTCCATCCTGACCTTCTCCTTGAAGTAATGTGCTCCATCCTGACCTTCTCCTTATAGTTATGGGCTCCATCCTGACCTTCTCCTCGTTGTAGTATGCTCCATCCTGACCTTCTCCTTGAAGTAATGTGCTCCATCCTGACATTCCCCTTGTAGTAATACGCTCCATCCTGACCCTTTCCTTGTAGTTATGTGCTCCATCCCGACCCTCTCCTTGTAGTTATTTGCTCCATCCTGACCCTCTCCTGGCAGTAATGTCCCTATCCTAACTCCCTTCTTGTAGTAATGTCTCCAGCCTTATTCCCTTGTAGTATGGTCGATCCCTGTACCCTTGTGGTAATGTCCCCATCCTGCAGTAATACGCCCCCTCCTTGTAATAAAGCCAACATCATCCCCCTTCTTGTAATAATGTAACCATCATGCCCCATTCTAATGTCACCATCATGCCTCCTCCTAATGTCACCATCATGCCCCTCTTATTTGTCACCATCCTGCCCCTCTTGTCACCCTCATGCCCCTCTTGTCACCCTCATGCCCCTTGTCACCCTCATGCCCCTCTTGTCTCCATCCTGCCCCTTGTCACCCTCATGCCCCTCTTGTCTCCATCCTGCCCCTTGTCAGCCTCATGTCTCTGTGTCCATCCTGCCCCTTGTCAGCCTCATGTCTCTGTGTCCATCCTGCCCCTTGTCAGCATCATGTCTGTGTCCATCCTGCCCCTTGTCAGCATCATGTCTGTGTCCATCCTGCCCCTTGTCAGCCTCATGTCTGTGTCCATCCTGCCCCTTGTCAGCCTCATGTCTTTGTGTCCATCCTGCCCCTTGTCAGCATCATGTCTGTGTCCATCCTGCCCCTTGTCACCCTCATGTCTCTGTGTCCATCCTGCCCCCCTGTCAGCCTCATGTCTGTGTCCATCCTGCCCCTTGTCAGCCTCATGTCTCTGTGTCCATCCTGCCCCTTGTCAGCCTCATGTCTCTGTGTCCATCCTGCCCCTTGTCAGCCTCATGTCTCTGTGTCCATCCTGCCCCCTTTTCAGCCTCATGTCTCTGTGTCCATCCTGCCCCCCTGTCAGCCTCATGTCTGTGTCCATCCTGCCCCTTGTCAGCCTCATGTCTGTGTCCATCCTGCCCCTTGTCAGCCTCATGTCTCTGTGTCCATCCTGCCCCTTGTCAGCCTCATGTCTCTGTGTCCATCCTGCCCCTTGTCAGCATCATGTCTGTGTCCATCCTGCCCCTTGTCAGCATCATGTCTGTGTCCATCCTGCCCCTTGTCAGCCTCATGTCTCTGTGTCCATCCTGCCCCCCTGTCAGCCTCATGTCTGTGTCCATCCTGCCCCTTGTCAGCCTCATGTCTGTGTCCATCCTGCCACTTGTCAGCCTCATGTCTGTGTCCATCCTGCCCCTTGTCAGCCTCATGTCTGTGTCCATCCTGCCCCTTGTCAGCCTCATGTCTGTGTCCATCCTGCCCCTTGTCAGCCTCATGTCTGTGTCCATCCTGCCCCTTGTCAGCCTCATGTCTGTGTCCATCCTGCCCCTTGTCAGCCTCATGTCTCTGTGTCCATCCTGCCCCTTGTCAGCCTCATGTCTCTGTGTCCATCCTGCCCCTTGTCAGCCTCATGTCTCTGTGTCCATCCTGCCCCTTGTTAGCCTCATGTCTGTGTCCATCCTGCCCCTTGTCAGCCTCATGTCTGTGTCCATCCTGCCCCCCTGTCAGCCTCATGTCTGTGTCCATCCTGCCCCCCTGTCAGCCTCATGTCTGTGTCCATCCTGCCCCCCGTCAGCCTCATGTCTGTGTCCATCCTGCCCCCCTGTCAGCCTCTTGTCTGTGTCCATCCTGCCCCCCTGTCACCCTCATGTCTGTGTCCATCCTGCCCCTTGTCAGCCTCATGTCTGTGTCCATCCTGCCCCTTGTCAGCCTCATGTCTCTGTGTCCATCCTGCCCCCCTGTCAGCCTCATGTCTGTGTCCATCCTGCCCCCCTGTCAGCCTCATGTCTGTGTCCATCCTGCCCCCCTGTCAGCCTCATGTCTGTGTCCATCCTGCCCCTTGTCAGCCTCATGTCTGTGTCCATCCTGCCCCTTGTCAGCCTCATGTCTCTGTGTCCATCCTGCCCCCCTGTCAGCCTCATGTCTGTGTCCATCCTGCCCCCCTGTCAGCCTCATGTCTGTGTCCATCCTGCCCCCCTGTCAGCCTCATGTCTGTGTCCATCCTGCCCCCCTGTCAGCCTCATGTCTGTGTCCATCCTGCCCCCCTGTCAGCCTCATGTCTGTGTCCATCCTGCCCCCGTCAGCCTCATGTCTATGTCCATCCTGCCCCCCTGTCAGCCTCATGTCTGTGTCCATCCTGCCCCCCCTGTCATGCCAGCCCTTGTCTGTGTCCATCCTGCCCCCGTCAGCCTCATGTCTGTGTCCATCCTGCCCCCCTGTCAGCCTCATGTCTGTGTCCATCCTGCCCCCCTGTCAGCCTCATGTCTGTGTCCATCCTGCCCCCGTCAGCCTCATGTCTGTGTCCCATTCCTGCCCCCCTGTCAGCCTCATGCCTGTGTCCATCCTGCCCCCCTGTCAGCCTCATGTCTGTGTCCATCCTGCCCCCCTGTCAGCCTCATGTCTGTGTCCATCCTGCCCCTTGTCAGCCTCATGTCTGTGTCCATCCTGCCCCCCTGTCAGCCTCATGTCTGTGTCCATCCTGCCCCCCTGTCAGCTTCCTGTCTGTGTCCATCCTGCCCCCGTCAGCCTCATGTCTGTGTCCATCCTGCCCCCCTGTCAGCCTCATGTCTGTGTCCATCCTGCCCCCGTCAGCCTCATGTCTGTGTCCATCCTGCCCCCCTGTCAGCCTCATGTCTGTGTCCATCCTGCCCCCCTGTCAGCCTCATGTCTGTGTCCATCCTGCCCCCCTGTCAGCCTCATGTCTGTGTCCATCCTAGCCCCTCATTATACCGTGGCTTGAAATAAAAAAAAAAAATCATACTCACCTAGAACTCCCGCCTTCACCGCTCCTCTTCTCCTCGCGTCTTCCGTCCCAGCGTCACATGACCGCGGTCATGTGATGCCGCGCGGTCATGTGACGCCGGCGGGGCGGAGCTTGGAGAGTGTCGGAGATGCGGAGGAAGGAGAATCCTCCGATCCGACACGGCTTTGAACTGCCGGCGCCATCATGCCGGCAGTTCAAAGCTGCAGTGACAGGGGACGCCGCGTGCCAGGGAAAACGGCTCTGCGTGCCATCCCTGGCACGCGTGCCATAGGTTCGCCATCACTGCCCTAAGGGATATATAAAGGGGAAATAGCAATTGCAGAAAGGCCACACTTGAGCAAGACCTAATGAGCTTGCTGGCAGCAGATTGACATTAACTCCTCCACTGCCTAAGGAAAAAAGGACGATTAACATCAAGTCTCAACACAGACATGAGACTGGGGTCAAAAGCAGTCACAAGTCTCCCTGGTAAGAGAGACCATCGTAACAGCATCCCTAAACATCCCTCTCTGAGGTAAAACTGCAATATAATGCTTCACAAAAACGATTTATTAACTTACGTTTTCCTACGGTAATCCAGACTACCGTGTAGACTGACATGGGCGGTCTCCATTCTCCCCCTCTCCCTGCTCTTATCAAGCCCCGCACGGCATCATCATTCCTTCTCCTGGGCGCCCCCTATTTTGAAATTCCCGCCTCCACCTCATAGTATGATGTGCAGCCAGAACATCATTTCCTGTCCTGCGCAGTACATAGGTGTATGGGCTGTTCAGTCCAGCTCCAGCGCATGCGCAGTGTGTATGTTGAAGCCGAGCCGTACACCTGATAAGCCCCCACAATGCAGCGGACTGACGTCCAGCTGCGTGTCATACTGTGAGGAGGGGGCGAGAATTTCAAAATAGGAGGCAAGAAGAGAAGGAATGATGACGCCCAGTGTGGCATGATAGGAGCTGTGGCACCCCACTATGCAGGTGCCACAAAAGGGGTACTACACCCATAAAAGCGGTGTAGTCACCCCACTGCAAGTGGACTTATGTCCAGTAGGTGGAACCCTAGAACTCACACCCCACACTAGTCAGCAGGTGGGAGGGACCCCGGGAGGGAATATAGTGACCCCCAGGGGGAACTAGAGAGGAGTTGCAGAATGGCAGTCTAAGAGAAAGGATGTCTTTGACCGGAGCCTGCTTAGGCTTCAGGTCTCTGCCTCGAGGGAAGAGAGTGCAGAGTAGATCAGTGAGAGTCGAGAAGCAAGTCACCAGGCAGTCGGCCTGGAGGAAGCAAGGAGAGTCTCCTCGGCTGAGGGACCCAGGACAAGTAGAAGAGATCCCTAAAGGAAGGAAAGGAGAAGAAGCTCAAAAAGGAGCTCACTCAATGTGGGGAGCACAGTAACTAAAGAGTTTGCCCCAGGAAAGAAACCGGGTACCGGTGCCCGCACCTGTGAGTTCCTTCAAGGCTCACAGAAATCCGATGACCGGGGACATCTTCAGATATAGCCCCGACTCCCAAAGATCTATTAGAGGGAATCAGGCCCTGCTGAAGGAGCAAGCGGTTAGCCAGCATAAGGTTCACCCGACGGGTGCAAGGGAGAGGAAGACGAGGAACAGCAGGAGGTCCGACTTAGTCTGTAAGAGGTCAGACTTCACAGCCACGGGGTGGCAAGGGAAAGAAAGGAACAGGAATGGCACACAGTGAGGGATCCATCTATCAGCCTTAAAATCCACTTGCAGCACCTGTAGCCATTTGTCAAGAAACAACTTACTGCACTGAATAACAGTAATGATGACTAAAGGTTTTTTAGTAAAGTACCCGTGAAGTGACTTATCGACTTGGCTGCATCCTTTCCTTGCATAAACTGTTTCTCTACAGAAACGCTGCCCTGGCGGTCCAGTCCTGCCTGCGGAGGACTACAATATCGTTGCCGCAATACCACTGACCCTGGAGGACTGTAGCGGCGCTGGTGAGCATCATCAGGTACTGCAGGTGGCGTCACAAACTTAAAGAAAATAAAGTATATATTTTACCCTTTGACTACCAGGGCCACAGCCTCGGCCAGCGAACTGTGACATCCCAGACCAAGCCTGAGAGCTGAGTACCCTGCCCTGGGTGCGTCAGAGCAGCGAGGGGAGGGAGAATGGAGACCCGGAGACCGCCCATGTCAGTCTATGCCGTAAACTGGAGCCCACATTACCATAGGAAAATGTAAGTTAATAAATCGTTTTCTCAAGCATTTTTAGCAGTTTTAGCTCAGAGAGGGATGGTTAGGGATAAGCTAGCAAGGTACAGGGACAGGTAGTGGTAGGATAGGGGGTAAAAACGAGCTGCCAGGTTCCCTTTAAATGGTCCTGCCAAAATCAATATGTTTTCTGGACAATATTCTAATGTACCCAGGATATAAGATAAAATTATTCACATTTGGGCACTTAGTATCATCCAAAAATACAGGCACAGTAAAAAGTATTTAATTTCACCAATTTATCCTGCATAGACAGTATGAAGTAAAACAAAGAAACATATTATGACAGGATGACAGATGTTGCCTGCAGGTCGGTATTCTTCATGTCATCCTACAGACGGCTGCATAACTTACATCTGCATAGAAATTATAGACTAACTCCACTTCACACCCAAGATTTGCCTAAGGTCTATTTAAGAACAGTTTATATTTATGTTTACCAGTTCCTGAAAATATATCTCAGACAAATTAATTATACATTGTTCACTATAATTACGTTATAATTGGGTTATATAGTGTTCACTATTTATAGAAGTACACTTGTGGTATTTTTCAGCTTCCTCACTTACTAAGGTGTTGGGGTAATATCATCAGCAGGTCCTTACTCTTTGGTTTTTATTAATAATACTAAATAATTATTGAATGGATTTTAACATTTTATCCTGGGCATTTCCCACTTCTTAAGGGTGCTGGATGACTTTTATTTTTTATTTTTTAATTGTAACTGCTTTGGAGTTGTGCACTGCACCGTACTTCATTTGCAATGGATTGGATAAAAAAAAAGACAGTAAAAAATGTGTAAAAATACTCTGCTGCAAAAAAGCAAGTGCTGATAAAAAATTTCAGTAATAGACTATTTAGTTATTACGTTTTTTTGCAAAGAAAGTATGAAGCTGCTCTACCACCGTCAGGGTAACCCATATTAGAGCAGTCACTAATCTGATGTATTTAAAACCTGATCACATGTATAATATCTATAGATGCAGGATACAGCCAATATGGACACAGTGTAGATGCGGCCCCTGCCCCTCACTATGCGGCCTGCCTTTACTAACATATGTGACAGAATGGGTCATTCTATGTGGTTCAGCGCGGTCCTATAATACAATGTCACCGGTGTAACAAGTCAGTTCATCAAAATTATTCCATCCTCAATATTCCACCATAAACTGAGTGCAATTATTGAAAAGTGTGAGCTGTTAGGAACTACAGCAACTCAGCCATGCATGAAATGTCAGACTACATAGAGTATTACGCCGGAGACACACTATGCGAGTTGCATGCAAGATACCTGCAGAAGTCTTGCATGCCTTAGCCGTCACGGCCGCGACTCTCTGGACAAGGAGCGCTCAGTTTCATAGAAACACAAGCAGCTGACACTTCCTGTCCAGACATCTGTTCCGGGTGAGCATGCGACACTCATGCTAGTATCATGCATGCATCTCACAGTGTGTCTCCAGCCATAGAGCAGGGTCACCGAGTGCTGACGTGCTCAATCAGGGGCATAACTGCAGTCCTATTGGCATCTGGGGCAACTTTTATACCTCAACCCTTCAACAATCAACAGCTTGTATATGTATATCTGGGCAGCCGTGGCCCAGCTAAGAAATTTCAAGAAAAAAAAAGAACTATAATTATTGTATCAGACACCATACATAATATATATATATATATATATATATATATATAATATATAATATATATACAGATAGCAAATATTACAAAGATTAACAAATATTACCATACTATTAATGAACAAAACTTGTGTACTCATACCAAAAATGCCGTGGCCATCTATTACCACCACATAGCGATCAAATAATTCCACATTCTGATCATCAACAAAAACAAGTGTATTAACTGTACTAAGACCAATATTACCACAACTACAGTGGTCGATAGAAGTTGTAAACAGGAGCTCTATGTACCATCTAGGTCTACACTGTACAGGGTAGCCATCCTTGGGTGATTTTACATGTGTTTTTTTGGTAGCTGGCAAGACCAGGCGAAAACCACCTCTGACCGGATACAGTTTTTGCCGGGTGAAATCGTATCGGTATTATACCGGACTCGTATTCTGGTTTCAATATAATACCGCTACAGTTTCATTCAGCTGCATCCGGTATGTCTGGATCCGTTTATCTATTTTGGGTCTGTACTGAACACCTAAGTGTTCGGCATGGATACCGAACAGGAATTTACATTAAGAAGTCTGTGATTAAAGAACTATACTCACCTATCTCACTGCTGTGGTCACTTCCAGGTCCTCTCTGAACTGCCTGCTGAACAGCCAATCACAGATGCCCAGTCTTTGTGACAGCGTCTTTGACTATTACACCCCACACATTGCGTCTGTGATTGGGTGCTGGCACAGTGGGTGGGGCACAACGACCAATTACCATCGCTGTGACAGACAATGGGTGTCTGGGATTGGCTGTTCAGCAGCCAAATCAGTGAATATTACATGAGGCTAATGTGCGGGACCCACAGTGAGACAGGTGAGTATAATCCTTTAATCTCAATAAAGTCCCTGTTCGGAGTCTGTGCCCAAACATTCAGGTGTTTGGTACGGACGCAGAACTTTATATGTGTGACATTAATGCGCATGCTCAGTAGGCATGTTGGATTCGGTTTTACCGGATCAGAAATGATCCGGTGAAACCGGAACAGGCACTCATTGACGCACATTCTAAATCATGCCGCAGTATGCTGGATCCGGTCAAATGCAGTTTTTTTACCTATCCCAAAAAAAACACAGTTTTTTTACCTATCCCAAAAAACTCTTGCAACGGGCATAAGGACTGGGTTCACTTGACCATCCGGGATCAGTCAGGGGGATGTCACAGTGGCAGTCCCAGTGGTCGTGGTCCTGACCGAGCATGAAAAGGGGTTATTTACAGGGGAATAAAGTCTATTGCGATGCCATCTGTGGTTTCTGATAAGAATGACCAGCGTTGCTTGTAGTGACCCTCGGGAATAGATGTTGCAGCTAGGTATATCACTCCCCACAGGCGGAGCGGGTCCCAAAGGTTTTTGGTATAGATGTAATGTGGATGATGGTGGTTGTTGTTGGTGCAGGGAGGCGCAGAAGGAGTGAACAGACACAGGGGTTCTTACCAGTCTCTTTACTGTAGATTTGTTCAGTGAAAACTCAGCCAGGGTTCTGTGCTCTCCAAGTGTGCAGCTTGGCCTGCCTTCAGATAATCCAGGAACACTCCACTGATACACCTTTCATAAGCCTTTCTGTGCTGCTCTTTCTGACATATTCTCCTCCTGTTCTTCCTCCATGCCCTTGTGCTACAAGTTCCTAGGCAGGCAACTGCGAGCCCTGCTGAGCAACGATCGACACGTCCTCTTGACCTCTGTAGTCACTGTGACTGGGAGAGTACACGGTGTTGGTCACTGCACCTGCATTTCAGTGGCTTCCGGTTTCCTGGCTTGATCATACAGTCTCACACCAGATTGGGGCCAGTCCCCTCATGCAGCTAGTTCTTGTACCACGACCTGGAAGTCGGCTGTAGATTTGGGGTTCTCTGAACTGGGGTTTCCTTGGCCGACCAACCCAATGGTCCTGTTAGGCCCCAGCTCCAGTGTCCTCTAGAACTCCATCTTGCTACTCCTCTTTCCTCACTCTGTTCTTCTGTCGGGCCCCACGGGACAGGGGGTACTCGGTACAGGACCGGACGGTGCCGGGGAAGTCACGGGTGGCTTGGTCCGGACCGTGTCCCTGGCTCGGCAAATAAAGGGGGATATTTACAGGGGAAATGTCACTCGTGACGCCACCCACTTGATGCGGCCAGTGATGGGGCCGCCGCTGCTGTAGAACCTCCGGGGGTGATGGAGTGGCAGCAGAGATGTTATAGTTCCAGTGGGAAGAACTGTATCCCCGGGGCAGTAAGGGTTAAGTCTCTGATGAGGTTGTAGCACACTTACTTGCAGACGCTGCAGGGATCTCCCCTCCTTGCTGGTGCTGACAGGCTTGTAGCTCTGTAGGTGGGAATCTGCTGCAACTTGTATGGGAGGAATGGTCTGCAGATAGAGACTGACAAGAGAGGCCAATTCAGGGTTTTCCGTGTCTTTTACTCTCAGTTGTTTCCAAGCAGTTCACAAGTCATTGGCAGTTCTTTACAAAGTTCAAACACAGTTCTCTACACACGGGTGCGTTCTCCCTCTCCGGGTTCCCTTTGCTCTGCAGCCAGGCCTCTCTCTCTCTGTGACCCCTCACACAGTCTGTAGTGTCCTTTCCGGGCTATTACATTCTCTTTGCTACGTGTTGTGCGACACTGGACAGTATGGCGGTGACTCGGACCCCTGGTGGGCCCTCCGGGTTGTCACTGAGCTGCCTGTCCTTTGGGTTGGGGACCCTAACGTGGAGCTGTGGTCCCCCGTCGTGTTGTTTGGGGATCCCGGGTAAACTGCGGTCCCCTCTAGAGCCGACACTCTACTCAGCCCAGCCTCCAGCAGTCCTCAGGTGTGAGGCTCTACCAGGCTTCTTCTCTCTGTTCCTCTCGGTATCATAGGAGAGACTTCTCTGCCTGCAGTCAGTGGCTTCAGCTGCTGTCTAGGGCACGGGTTCCACCGTCCCTCTCTGTCCTGTCACACTCCTGGTGGCATCAGCGTCGGATGGGCTTTTTCTCCCCTCTGGCTCGCACTGGCTCAGTACGGATTCTGCGCTCCTAGCCTTGCACTCACAGGACGTGTGATTGTCTTTCTGTCTTTACATCTCAGCTCACATCAGCCTACTTCTGGGACTTTTCAGCTCGGCACCCTGGACCTACTAACTTCCTTCACTCCTCCCCCTTCCTATATACTGTCAAGTCACCTGACTACGGGTGTGCCCAACCCACTCCTCTGATCCACCACCCCTCAATCTCATAGAGTATCTAATCTCAGGGCTGGATGTTAACTCCTTCTACACGTGGGTTGTGTGGGCTGTGAGGGTGTTGGTGTGCAACAAGTGTCCTACCTGCCTGGCTGCAGTTCCCTTTGTGGCCTCCTGGACGCAGGGGCGCCACACTTCCACCCTGCATCTCCATGGCCTGGAGTTACAATGGGTGTTGGGTGTGTGGTTGGGTTTCTCAGCTTTGTGTCCCCATCTTACCTGAGAGCAATGGCACCACACCTGCACAGAAGGTGCAGTACCACTGTGGTGACTCAGACGCAAGGGCACCGCACTCTATATTCCATAGGTCACAAGGATCCCTAGAAGTCAAGTACTCCAATACAGAGAAAAAGAAGAAAACAGTACAATGCGTGTGAAGCAGACATATGTTCATTATCACTCAGATCCATCCTCATACTGAATGCGGGGCACGTAACCATATAAGGGAAAGGGGATATGGACTACACTCCTGACTGCAGCTGGTGAGCATTAGCTCAGATTACAGCACAGTTGCTAAGCAATGTCAGAATGTCAGGATCAATGTAAACTCCTCTTTCCTTGGCACATGCTTCTGATCTGTCATCTGGCCCCACACTGCTCAGTCAGGATCTCTATTAACCCCTTCTCTGCTGTCACATTGCACTGCTCCCTATCAGCTGCTGGCCATGCCCACACAGCCATAAACTGCAGTTTTTAAAAGAGCACAGAAAAATGTGAGAAAATAAGTCATATAGCACAAAAAAGCATTATATTAGATCAGAGGTCCCCAACCCCAGGCCTCAAGGGCCGCCAACAGTGCAGGATTTTAGGATTTCCTTAGTATTGCACAGGTGTTAATGTGATCATATGCACAGGTAATGATTCCAACCCCTGTGCAATACTAAAGAGATCCTGAAAACATGCCCTGTTGGCAGCCCTTGAGGCCTGGAGTTGGGGACCCCTGTATTAGATGCTAATGTGACCCATCATTAACAACCAGGTCAGTATTGTTTTTTTTTACAATGAAATGGCATTTACACTTTAACTAAAATTCCCTCTTGTGTAACTAGATTCAGCAACAAGTATAACACTGCCTTGGTGTATATTGCAAAAGGCATTGCTTAACCAAAGCTGCATTATTTATGAGTATCGCAGGTGTGGTGATCTATTTTTACGTAGGGTCCAAGGACAATAACAATCAGATCTCAATTACCCTTCATTACCAGAGGCCATATTCAGCCAGGTAAATCTAGTATACAATGGTCCTTGTTTCATCAACACGCTAGGAGTGTTCTCTCTACGTGAAGCCTATAACTCTTTGTTGTGTATAAGACTCTTGGGTGAACAACACGACAATTATAGGAGTGGACTCAACTCTCTGATGATAAGAGAGAAAAACATGATAATGACAACCCTACTCCACGCTAAACATATTTTTCTTTTCCCTTTGAAGTGCTCGCGGTTTACATGTTCAGCTTCGTGATTGCTGCCTGATCTTACACATTTTTTGCATTAGATGTTATTTAGGTGCATCAACCCAATTATTTCTATTTCTGTTTTTATACTGACATTCATGGATTTAACTCCAGGGCTCACTTTTTTGTTTTTAATAGGAATGGATCCTAAAAGAGGAAGAGGCATCATTTATATGACTTACTAATTTTAGATTGTTTTGATCCCTTTTAGAATGCAAAAGCTAAAATGGAAGGTGTTGAGCTTGATGGATATGACTCCTTTTTTTCAACCAGAGTTGCTGTAAAATTGAAAAATGTAAGTTCTATTTGCACAACTAAATTAATGGTATTGCAGGACCTCTTGCATGACTATAGTGTTATCTTTTCAGTATAGCAGTAATGCAATCTAAATTCTATATATTGAATGTTTGCATACATCTTATCGCTTACAGAGGCTGGTGCAATCCTTTGTTTTTATATTATAAAGTCAGAGCAGATTGCATCAGTTCACATTTGCATTTTTCTGTTTGGAGTTGCTGGTCAGGTTTTTACAGTATACTCTTGGACAAGGGCATCACTACAATAGGTCCAGGGGTTACAATTGCACCCAAGCTCTGGAGCCTAGGGGGCCCCAAGAGTCCCTTTGGCGTTTGGAAAAAGACTAATGCTATTAAAAATTTGCAATAATAGGGGGCCCAATTGGAGCTTTGTATTGGGGCCCATGAGCTGCAAGGTATGCCACTGCTTTTGGAGATTGTGCTGATTCCATATTTGCTGAGCTCTCTTCCCATCAGCCTAAGGCTGCCTTCACATTTGCGGACCCCTCCGCAGCGTTCTGCGGAGGGGTCCGCAATGTGACCGCAGCGGCCGTGAGCTCCTATCTTTATAATGGGAGCGCACGGTGCTGCGCTTGACAGCGCAGGACCGTGCGCACCCATTCACTCCCATATGTGATCTGTGCGCAGGCGGATGCCTGCGCACAAATCACACACTCTCGCCCGCACCAGGGACGCAACATGTCGCGTCCCTGGTGCGGACGAGACTGTGTGATTTGTGCGCAGGCATCCGCCTGCGCACAGGTCACATATGGGAGTGAATGGGTGCGGACGGTCATGCGCTGTCAAGTGCAGCACCGTGCGCTCCCATTATAAAGATAGGAGCTGGCGACCGCTGCGCACACATGGCGATTCCCCTCCGCAGAACGCTGCGGAGGGGAACGCTAATGTGAAGCCAGCCTAAGGGCTCATTCAGATGTCCATATCAATCTACCCAAGCACAGGCCCCTAAAGCACAGACTTGCTGTCGTGTGTAAACTGCACTGCAGTCTCTGGGAACTGCTCCACTGTATGAGTAGTTTAACCTTCGTCAGGCTGCATAATTTTACAACATTAACAGGCTGCAGAGGTACAATTGTACCTTCATATATTATTATTGAAATTTGGCCAATATATTCTGGACTAAAACTGCAGAGATGTCGCGAAATTTCAGCCCTCTACGGCTTTTCGAAAAAAAGTTATTGCAATTTTAAAAACGGAATAGTTACAATTGTGCCTACTCAGCCGGATGAAGATTTAACCTTCGTCCGGCTGAGTAGGCATAATTTCCTTTTGTACATTAAGGGTTCACTTCAGTTGCTGTGGCTCTGCAGTATGAGTTGGTGTTGCTGTGTTTATCAGCTGATGTGGTTGATGACACTCCTCCAGCCTTTAAATAGTCTTATGACCCATCACCTGATGTCACTGATAGAGTGTATTCTCTGTTTCACTGTGAGCTGTGTGGATGCTGAGTGCAGTTCCTGCTGAAGCCTTCCTGAAGCTTTGTTCCTTGGAGATTGCCAACTTGTGTGGGAGTTGATGTTCTTATCCTGGTCCATGGGTGGAGGTGAGGGGGTGTTATCCTAGGGCTAATCAGGAACAGGGCATGGGTGGCAGCCCAGACATCCCCACCTTCAGAGGTAATTCTAGGATCAGGGTAATCTAGGAGCTCCCACTCGAAAGGTCAGACTAGTTACCCCAATTACCTTTTCCCATCACTGCCATCCTGCTACCTTATCCCCTTGTCTGTTATAACAACCCCATGACACTGTCCAAAACATGACAGCTTCATAAATTTCTATGAAGCCATCACTCTTGAGTCATGAGACCGGTGGCTAGTCTCTGCATTGCAGTCCACGGTTGGACCAAAATCCATGGACATCAGAATGATCCTTTGGACTGTTTTTAATTAGTGCTGGATCCTACGTTCCCTATTTGGTCAGTATTTTACATCACTATTGGGAAACTAAAATTAGGAGTAGAACAATCAAAGGAAAAGTATGATAGAAACACAAGCTACCCACTTCTGGTTTTGGCTTACAAACACTGATTTAAAATATTGAACAATTACTGAACATGTGAACGTGGCCTTAATTGCAGGCTTTTAGCAGAGGAGTTTGATAAATATTAGCTTTAATGGTGCCGTCACATAGCACGATCTGGCCAGCGATGTCGGAAGCGATGCGCGGGTGCCCGCTCGGTTCCGACATCGCTGGCCAGCTGTCACACAGCATCGCTGCGGCCGGCGACACCGCAGTGATGCGGGTGGTGACATCACTCGCTGGGCTGGGCTCAGCCCAGCGAGCGATCCGCAGCAACGCTGCGGTATAGGCTGGGTCGCCACCGACATCGCTCTGGCGATGTCACACGGCGCGATCTAGCCTTATCGCAGGTCGCCGGTTGACAGGTTTACGGTTCTTCCCGTAAACCTGACAACCTGCGACCAGCGATAAAACGCGGTCGCGCCGCTCGTTTACACAGCGCAACGTCGCTAGCGACATCGCTGATACGTCACTTCTTCGGCGATGTCGCTAGCGACGTCGCCAGGTGTGACAGCACCATTAGGGCCCATCAAAGAAAGGTTGCAGTTAAAAGAAGTGACAAAAAGACATAATATATGCACAGCAATCCATTTTTACTTATGTTTAATCTTTTTGGTTACGGTAATCTCTTTTTATTAAATTTTGAAAGGCATTACAAAGGTATGCATATATGTATAAACCTGAAGAAAAAAAAAAAAGATACAAGAATCATAATAATGACTTCAGTTACAAGAACATTACAATACGAACAACCCCCCCTATATTCATCCACTACGGGTTAGGGTCAAGCAGACCAATATTTACTTTATAAAACCTAATAAAAAAAAAACAAAAACAAAAAAAAAACAAATGACCCTTCTCTGGAAATTGGAGCTGTCAACCTGGGAGGAGGTAGAGAACTCCTCCAAAAGTTTATGTCAACGTTCCCCCCTCCATAATGTTGGCTGTAGAGAAGGGATCAAGTATTGGATTATTTCGTCCTATCTTATCCTTATACCTGTTAAGACCCGGAAGAGCAAGGCCTTGGAGGACTCGCCCTAATCTGGGGCATCCAGGAGAAGAGCCTGTCATCTATGGAAAATCTCAACCAATGTGTGTATACCTCGGTTCTGGTGATACTGGAAGCTCAGAAGAGAGTGAGCTAAGAGAAGAGTTACAGAAGCTAAGAGTAAAGGAATACTGAAGAAGTGAAGAGAGGAAAAGGAAAGAAAGGAGGAAAAGAAAAGAGAATTGTAAGTAGAGTGGAGGGCTGTTCTAGGATAATTGGGGTCAGGCAAAGAAGGGGGTTAAACAGAAGATGGAAAGGGAATGTGGGTCACCCTGACTCCAAGTCGTCCAGAAGTCAGTCCACTATATCGGCGAAGATACTCCTGAAGTCAACAGAATCTTGAAGAGAATCCACTCAATCCAGACCACTGAGAATTTATCACGAGATCCCGATGCGTCGGCAGCTAATTCCTCCATTCGGAAGATATCCATCATTTCCCTGAACCAGTCAAGCAAGGATGGTACCTGAGAAGATCTCCAGAACCTTGGGATCAATGCACGAGCTGCCGAGACACAAAAACGGAGGATATCCCTCTTGTGAAGCCCAATAGGTCCAGGGAATATGGACAGCAGTGCCGTTTCGGGACAGCATTTAATCTGTTTACCCGTTATCTGTGTATAAGTACAGAATACCTTAGACCAGAACCGCCGGATTTCCCTGCAACTCCACCAAATATGTAGCATTGTCCCTGCTGTCTCTCCGCAACCCACAGCTATCAGTGGTTCCAGGGAACATGCGCTGAAGAGCAGCTGGACATAGATACCATCTGGTGAGCAGCTTGTAGCTTCTCTCTTGTGCAATACAAGCATTTGCCAATTTGTGAGTAAATAAAAAGCATTTCTCCAATCACTATCTGAGATTTTCCTGTCCAGCTCCCTCTCCCAAGCATGCTGGAAATACAGGGTACCCTGATCTCTCAAGGACCCTAAAGCCTGATACAGAGCCGATATTTTGCGCCTCGGGGGAGAATCCTGTTTGAACAATCTTTCCAGAAAGTCGGGCGTCGACCCCACCCTGCACGTATGGTCAGTATAAAAACGATCTGTATTGGAAAACTCGAACCATCTAAGTGGCCTAGTGGGGTCTTTGGATTGCAGCTCCCCCAACGAGGGTAAATTGCCGTTGGTTAGGGATTTGTCCCAATCTGGTATCATTCACACTCTGCCAACAGAGAAATCTTTGTCTACCGAATCCAGGTGGAAAAGCTGAACTGGAAAAAAGGGGGGTAAGAGGGCTAAGTCTACCGTCTAAATGAAGAGTTTTTGTCACAGAATGCCAAACAGTCAACGTGGTCCTAGTCAGTCGGTCAGGGGAGCTATTTCCTTTAAGTCCCCGGAGGAATCCAGAGCAAATGCTTCAGCGGAATCCCCAAACCTTCCTGCTCCAACTCTACCCATCTCTTGGTTGATGCACAATAATGCCAGTCTAAAGTTCTGGTGAGAGAGGAAGCCAAGAAATACGCCCGTATATTAGGTACCGGCTCCTCCTCTAGATTTAGGTAAGGAGAGGATATTTATCCGTAACCTAGATCTCTTTCGCCCAATATAAATTTGATAATAAAAGATTGTAATTTGGTGAAAAACGCCCTGTCCGGTAGAACAGGGACCGTTTGGAAGATATATAAGAGTCGAGGTAACACGTCCATTTTGATTACGTTTATTCTCCCGAACCAAGTTAGCTTTAATTGTCTATATGAAGTGAATGCCGTTTCCATACTAGTCAGGAGGGGCTGATAATTCAATCTGAACAGTTGCCTAAGATCTCTCGGTATAAGTACTCCCAAATACTTAATGGCCTCCACCTCCACTTGAACGAAACTGTCTGGACAAATGAGATACCAAGTCTCCTGGCAGAGAAATATTAAGCGCCTCAGTCTTGGTGCAGTTAACTTTAAAGTTACTCAATTGTCTGAACTGTTCAAACTCTTTCAAAATAGAAGGGATGGAGATCAATGGCTGTGAGACATATAGAAGGAGATCGTCGGCAAATAGTGCCGTTTTGTGGTGGCTCTGTCCCAGCTTGATCCCATGGACATCAACATTGGCCCTGAGCAGCCGCAGCTAGATGCTCCATTACAATAATGTATAGGAGGGGAGACAAAGGGCATCCCTGCCTGGTTCCGTTTGCTATCTTGAATGGAGAAGATAATGCCCCACCAATCTTCACCTTAGCAGACGGGAAGAGTACAGGGACAGGATTCCGTGCAAAAACCGTGGTCCCAAACCAAGCTGGACCAGCGCCTCTCTCATAAACCCCCAGTGGACTCTGTCAAAGGCCTTTTCAGCATCCACAGAAATCAGGCCTAGTGGTGACAAGCTGTTTTTGGCCTTAGCTATAAGGAGCAGGGTTCTAATAGTGTTATCCCTTGCCTCCCGGCCCCTGACAAAGCCCACCTGGTCCGGGTTAATTACAGAAGGGAGAAACGGCGCTAAGCGATCAGCTAGTAATTTAGAAAAGAGTTTGACATCCACATTCAGTAACGAAATCGGCCTGTAGTTCGAGACTGAAGATGGGTCTTTCCCAGGTTTGGGGATGACGCTGATATGGGCTTCCAAGGATTGAGGCACGAAATCTGAACCCCTTAGAACAGCGTTAAAAGCCGTCAACATCGTAGGCACCAGCTGGGACTTAAGTATTTTATAAAAATTAGGCAAAAATCGTCTGGGCCTGGACATTTTCCTGATGGAGTAGATTGGATAGCCTGTGACAGTTCCTCCTCAGAGATATCTTCCTCTAACATCGCAATAGTCTCCTTGGCCAGTGAAGGAATCGCTGTTCTGTCTTTATACCCTTTGATCTTATCAGATAGTTCTGAGGGAGAAAGGTCGGAAAGTGTCCTCGAATATTATATAGATCCAAATAATATTGCCTAAATTCTTCCAATATTATTGGTCGGTAAAAACGTTCGCCCACCTGTTTTAGTTGAGATACTCGGGACAAACGTCGGGTTTAATCGAGGATGGAGCAATCTGGCCAGTGGTCGCCCACATTTGTCCGAGTTGGAGTAAAAATAACTCCTAGATTTCTCGGTGTATCTGCGGCTCTGTTGGTCCAATAAGTCTTTAAGTTTTTTTTTCTTCAATGTCAAGTCAGATAAGGTCAGTCTAGATAAGTTCTGTTTGTGCGTAGTTTCCAATGTATGTATCTGGTAAGGAGGTCTTCCACCGCTTCTGCATTATGTTTCTCAGACGGGTGCCATGCTTTATAAAAAACCCTCAGAACACATTTTAAGGTTTCCCACTTCGTGGGTGGAGGTGTGGGGTCCAAAGCATGATCCCGACCAAAGGATTGAATAGTCTCTCTCACCTCAGACATACACAGTTCGTCTTTTAATAAGTGGTCGTTCAGCCTCCAAGTCCAAGGTTGTCTATTCGTGTCGGGGAGTGTGAAGGACAGGAAGGTGGGGGCATGGTCCGAAAGTAAGATATCCCCTATAGTTGCCTCAGGGCTCCAAGATAATAGGTTGTGGCTTATGAGGAATAAGTCAATTCTACTGTAAGAATTATGTATTGGGGAGAAATATGTAAAGTCTCTCCCAGGGGATTCAAAATCCTCCAAATGTCCATGAGTCCATGTGAAGGAACCTTTTCAGGGAGGTAAGTTTTTTGTTTGGAATAGATCGCTTACCAGAGGATGAGTAGCTGTTGGGTCCAGGGTGAAGTTGAGGTCTCCACCGATGATGGTTGATCCTTCTGAAAATTCCCCAGGCGTGTTAAATACAGTCTACACGTTTTTGTTTGGAACCTATTAGGTAAGTACCAATTAGCAATAGTTAGTAAGGATCCAGCAATTCTCATCTTAAGAAATACATAACGGCCCTGGGGATCAACACAAGCATCCAGGATCTCGTGAGTCAGTGACCTGTGTACCGCAATGGATACACCTTTCGTTCTCGCTTCTGGATTGGTACTGTGGTGCCAGACCGAGAAGTATCTGTTCCGGAGACTCGGTACATGTCCTGATTTGAAATGAGTCTCCTGTAGCATCAGAATCTGACACTTCTGCTTATGAGCAGAGTATAAGATCTGAGACTTCTTCTGGGGGGTGTTGAATCCCCGTACATTAAGCGAACAAATTTTTAAAGTTGACATGGTCGACACGGAGGTCAGAGGGGAGAACGGAGGGGAAAAAGGAAAGAGGGAAAGGGTAGGAGGGGAGAGAGAAGGAGAAAGGAAACAGAGAAACCCTAAGATGAAGGGATAGAAATTAGCGGAGAACAGAGGAAAGGAAGTGTAACAGTATAGAGAAAAGAAAAAGAAGTTTCCCAGATTAATCTGGAATAGAGGTTTAGGGCGGTCTATTCGACCAGTCTTCCCTGAACAGGGGACTATGTCCCAGCGGAGTGTGGCCTGTCCACTTAGGGGTTGTCCCTGCCCCCCCGGGCTAAACCTACACATAAAGAGTTGTATCATATGTGTATGCTATTCATATATTCGATTAGCAGAAACCGAGAAAATTCCCTAGGTCTATGAACAGATGCAACTGAAATATCTGAGTCGGTGCACAAACTAAAAACACTTATAACGTCACAATAAATTAGATTCATTAATGACTGGTGGGTCATGTCCTTTTATGCGTCTGTCCACGAAAAACAGGGTGGTCAAATACTCCGGCCTTATCTACGGCGCTTCCTGTTAAAGAACAACAATTAGGCAAAAGAACGGGATATATAGCAACATATAGGGAAAAAGGAACCCTTTAGCCTTCACCCATCGATTCCTTTCTCCAACCCCTATCTCTCCTTTTTCCGTGATGCCCCCCTCCCTCTCCTCCTTTTCTCTCTCGTTGGCTCCAGGGCAGTTGGCATCCACTCTGGACGGTTAGCATATCCCGGCCAATCCTCTAGGGAAATAGAGACCGAGGGAAGTCCCAGAGCTACTTATGTTTAATCTTTGTGTTTTTTTAGCAAATTGTCAGGCAGGTTCCAGGTGGAATCTGCACGAAAAAGACATTGTATGTGTGGCGCCCTGTTGGTCAGGCATCACACCTGGGTATTACACCCATAAAAGTGGTGTAATTTTCCTTAACTGTAAGTGGATGCAGGGTTGGTAGGAGGGACCCAATTCCAGCACTCCCACACTCATTCCAGGGGAAAGAGCTCCCTTGGGGGGAGGGTTAGGAGAGTCAGGAGGTCAGAATAGGCGAGTTGAAGACTAGACCTGAGGGAAGATGAAAGGAGGTCCTGAGGGGACCTTGAGAGAGGGTGCCTGACGTGTGAGTCTGGGCCCGAGAGAGAAAGGGGGAGCCCCAGTGCGGAGCGACCATAATCCGGGGAACTTCCCCAGTCTGCCACAGAAAGCCAGATCTGAGGAAACGACCGGAGTTCACCTCCATAGTTGTCAACCGGTTGCTGCAGCTTGTTTATCAGCCACAGCACCCTGCCAGTCACGGAGCAGTCCACCCGGTTCCACAAGAGGTTAGGGTCCAAGCAGCAGAGAGGGAGAGGAGAGGAACTCCACTACTACCTCAGCGGGACTGGGAAGAGACTTACCCAGGCAGGGCTAAAAAGGACATGCGTTCGTTAACGAAGGCATACCACGGGTACCTCCAAAGCGCCTTGCATCCATTTACAGCCACCCGAAAGGTCACCTGTTAATTCCATCTTTACAGCACTGTGAACTGTGTATTCATCAGATGCTCATTTTCAGTAAAGTACCCGGAAAGAGTGAACTTGCTGTCGTGTCTCTGTGCCGCGAACAGTGACTTATTTCAGCTATCGCTGCCCCGGAGGCCCAGCTTCACCTGTAGGAAGCTATACCACCCTTGCCGCAATACCATCGCCCTCCGGAGGACTGTGACGGCACTGGTGATCCCTCACCAGGTACTACAGGTGGCGTCACAAATTATCCTAATAGAAACTGTATTTTTAAGAAGTCACCGACCCCAGGGCCACGGACTCGGGTGCAGCCACCCATAATAGCGTCCCCCCTGACACCGTGCCCGAGTGCTGAGTACCCCGGCCTGGGCGGGTCATATGCACATACTCTTTTAATACCGTCTCAAATATATGATTTTATTAATTTTCAAATAAGTGATACATTACATTAATTTACTACAAATTGAACCTGTTAGTTTTGTTTTGAATAAGGACAAAGCCACAATTACCTTCATCCCCATTTACTGGGTGGCTATACTTAAAGCCAAATCTATAGTAGTGTAGCGACCGGTGGCAAGGCCGCGGGTGTGTGTGTATGATCTTTCTCAACAGAATCCCCATACTCAGATTTAACCGGTAGTAACATTTCTTTACTGTAAAACATATCTATAACACAGTCAACTGATCTAGCTGCACACATGTATATGGTGGAGTCTCTGGATCTTCACTTTATCCTGGTGCGCAGCAAGAAGAAGAAAAAAAGAAAACAAACAAAATGGAGATATCTTTCCCTAACTTTCCCTACAAATCACGTACCAGTCTATCACGGAAGAAGATGTCGCTCCCACGTGGCAGGCCTGGGGTCTCACGATGACGGGTCCCGGTGCAGCGCTGAAGGGGGGGCAGACTCCTCAGTCCTCCTCTTCGGTCTTCTTCCGCAGGTAACAGATCTTTGTTAGTCTCTCTCTGTCCCGGGGCACACAGATCAGGAGAAGGGAGATCACAGTAGCACAGATGGCTCCCTTATGTCGGTCACAGCCCCTGCACATGTAATCCGGTGGCAATGTCCTGAATTCCGGAGGCAATGTCCTGAATTTGAGTTGGACCCTTGGTAAGACAAGGTCCTGCAGACCGGGGGTTGCAGCAACGATTTTCACGGAGTATTTCTTCCCAAGAATCTGGCTGCAAAAGAGCCCTATGTCGGCAGACACTACACACAGGTCTGTCCTTGCTGAAAATCTGAGTCTGCCCAGCCCTGTTTTTCTTCCTGGGTAAAAAAGAGAGAAGGTGGGGGATTTCCACCCTCTGTGATTGTACAGTCCACTAATGCCCTCTGGTGGACAAGTGCGGAAACAAAGTCTAATTCTGTGTCCATTTCTATGATACAGGCTGAATTGTTCACCTCATTACATACCCCCCCCACTTAAAGGTTGGCAGTCCCTGTCAACAACCGCCGGCTCCAGAGCAGTGATGGCTGTAGATGTCGCAGGGGTTGGTTGAGAGGTGGGCCATACATACTGGTCCCTGTAAGACCGTCCGGGCGGGATCCCAGCAGTGGTGCGGTCAGTGCGTCGCAAGGGTCGGTTGTTCCCCTCCTCGTCACTGTCTTTACGCCCCACTCCAGTCAGTACTCCGGGAGAGGGACTGGTCTGTGTAGGTGGGTCACCGGTCTCAGAGTCGATGTGATCTCTATGTTGAGAAATGTCCGTGACGTCAGTCATGTCAGCAGCGTCACCCCCTCCGGTTACTGTGGGAGGGGAGTCAGGCCGGGAGCGGCAGGGGCGCAACATATTTCGGTGCACAGTGCGGGTGCTGCGGCTGTCTTCACCCCGCACTCGGTATACATGTCCATTGGGGTAAGGGCGTTCGATTACCCGGTAGACTTCAGTCTCCCACTTGGCTCGAAGTTTCCCTTGAGGCTTCTTAATACGGAGCAAGACTAGCTGTCCCACCTTTAAGGGTTTCTCTTGCACGGGGAGTGGGTCAGCATGTTTCTGGCCCCGGATTTGTTGCCTCACCAGCCGGTGTACAGTCTCCATCTTCTGTCGGTGAGCATTTAGCCAGGAGGCGTAGTTATGGCAGACATCTTCTTCTGGGCGGAATAGGTTCAGGTCATGGACCCCTTTTCCTGGGCGGCAAAAGAGAAGAGTTTGTGGGGTGTAGCCAGTCACGGAGTGGACCTGGTTGTTGTAGGCCCATACTAGATCTGGAAGGAATTGGGGCCATCGATCTTTCTTATCTTCGGCCAAGGTGCGGATCAACTGGAGTAGAGTCCGGTTAAAGCGTTCACATGCACCGTTCCCTTGTGGATGGTAAGGAGTGGTCCTCGACTTCTGGATCCCATACATCCGATGCAGCTCCTCGATGACTCTTCCTTCAAAACAAGCCCCCTGGTCAGAGTGCAACCTCTCCGGACACCCATAGATGTGGATGAACTGTCGACAGATGGCCTGTGCAGCCGATTCGGCCGTCTGGTCTTTGGTAGCAACAACGACGGCGAATTTTGTGAAGTGGTCCACCATGACTAGTATTGATAGCCACTGCTCGCCGTCCCGATCAGCAGATAGTCCACCATCAACAACTCAAGAGGCCTGGAGGTTTTAATCGTCTGGACAGGTGCACGCTGTTCAGTGGACTTGTGCAGTTCATAGGTGTGACAGGTTCTGCAGACGTCTTCGACCAGCTTGCGGAGCCCCGGACAATAGATAGATTGTTGAATCCACCGAAAGGTCTTATCTACTCCGAAGTGTCCATTCCTTTTGTGGGCTTCGGCCACCATCTCCCGGGCTAACTGAGCAGGTACTACAACTTGTGTGCATTCCTCCAGCATGTGAGACAAGAGAACCTTCCGGTGTAGTACTTCTTCTCTCAGAACCAGCCGGTCCCACTGGCTGAGCAGGGTCAAGGTTCCGGTAGACAGTCGTGATCGTGCTTCGTAGGAGGGCTTCTGCTGTTGCTTCACCCATTGCTTGAGTAGGGCCCATTCAGGGTTCTGGTCCTGGAGCCTGCACCACTCTTGGGGACACGGTGTGACCCCCACTGGAGTTCCAACTTTGCCCACAACGAACTGGAGGTAATCCATCATCTGTTGGGCAAGCCTTGCAAAGTCGGGCGTCTCGTCTCCTTCTAGTTCTTCATCCCGATCTCTGGTGAGTAAGGGGTATGACACTCTAGACAGGCTGTCCGCATTTTGATTCTCAGCCCCAGCCCTGTATTTGATCTTGTAGTTGAACTTAGAGAGTCGAGCCATCCAACGCTGCTCCATGATTCCGAGCTTTGCATTTTCTAAGTGGGCCAACGGGTTGTTGTCGGTCAGGACCAGTACTTCCGTCCCTGTGAGGTATCCTGCAAATTTCTCCGCCATAGCCCACGTTAGGGCCAACAGCTCCAGCCGGAACGAGCTATAATTGGTGGGGTTCTTCTCGCCCTCGTGTAGGGATCGACTGGCATAGGCTATGACACGCTCCTTGCCTTCTTGTACTTGTGAAAGTACTGCCCCTAGACCTTGTAGGCTGGCATCGGTATGTAGTTGGAAAGGGAGATTATAGTCTGCATATGCAAGGATGGGAGGTGAAGTCAAGGCACCCTTTAGGGCTTGGAAGGATTCTTCCTGGCTGGGTCCCCAGCTGATGGGTCGTCCTCTGGGGCCGTTGTTGTGGTCCCTCGAAGCAGTTCGTGCAAGGGTGCAGCAAGCCGGGCGAAGTTTCTTACGAACCGGCGGTAGTAACCGGCTAACCCCAGGAAGGCCCTGACCTCTCTGACGTTCGTAGGCTGTGGCCAGTCCCGCACGGCGGCTATTTTCTCCGAAGACGGCTGTACACCTTCGGCCGAGATCCGGTGACCCAGGTAATTGATCTCGGGCTGCAGAAGACGGCACTTGCTGGGTTTCAACTTCAGGCCATGTTCTCTCAGCCTACGAAACACACGGCCCAGCTGTTGCAGGTGTTCTTCAAATGTAGCCGAATAGACTACGATGTCGTCCAGGTAAATGAGGGTGAAGTCGAAGTTGAAGTCCCCCAGGCAGCGCTCTATCAGTCGCTGGAAGGTCCCTGGCGCGTTGTTCAGACCAAAGGGCATCCGGTCAAACTCATACAGGCCCATGGGTAGGATGAAAGCAGTCTTTTCTCTATCTTTCTCGTGCATGGGTACCTGCCAATAGCCGCTGGCCAGGTCCAATGACGAAAAATATTTAGCTTTCTTCAGGGCTGTCAGGGATTCTTCGATCCTTGGTAAAGGGTATGAGTCCCGGTTGGTGCAAGCATTCAAACGGCGGTAGTCCACGCAGAACCTCAGGGACCCGTCTTTCTTCTTGACTATCACCACTGGTGCAGCCCAGGGGCTCTGGCTTTCTCGTACCACTCCAGCGTGTAACATGGAATTCAGGAGATTTTTCACATCTTGGTATTGTTGGGGAGGTATTTGGCGGTACCTTTCACGGATAGGAGCGGTATTACCTGTGGGGATTTCGTGCTTGATACTGGGGGTGCATCCAAAGTCGGTGTCATGCCGGGCAAAGGACGCCTGGTGCTCTTGAAGTAACTCTTCTACCTGGGACACTTCTTGGTTGGAGTATTGGGATATGTCCAACTGGCACTTTTCTCGTAGTTCTCGCCCCGCGTTGACGTCACCCGCGACAGCGGCCATGGCAGAGACCGTCACTGTCCAATCTCCCTCTGTAGACGGTGCAAACTGGAGGGGGTTCATAGGGTTCACCTCTTCGGTTAGGGCGTAAACTCGGGCGAGTTGTGTACCAGCCTCTAGGTCGACGCTCACGTTAGCCGTGTTACCCAGCCTGACAGGAATCCTCCCCTTTCTCACAATGGCTAGCGTTCAAGCAACTAGGGGGTTCAGCTTCCCTTCCTTCGGGGTGCGCGGCTCAATCAGCACCTCCACGCCTTCGAGCTGGCTTGTGGTGCTAAGGGGTAGCGAGATAACGGTCTCCTTCTCAGCAGGTAAAGTTATCCTAGTATGGCGGGGTACGGTGATCGTGGCTAGCGGCAGTTGTTTTTCTGTCATTCGCTGGAGATTGCAGGTCCGGACCACTTGTTGGAAGGCTCGGCGGGTGGCCCTATGTGTGGTCACTTCTTGCCAGTACTTGGGCCCCCTCTTGGTAACCAACACAAGATTCAGGTCTTTCAAGATGTTCATCCCAATAATCATGGGCGTTTCTGATCCACAGCCTTCCCTGACCACGATTATCCCTCTCTTCCCGAGATCTTGCCCACACACTTCGGTGTTCATCCAGGCAACTCCCGTCACCGGAATGGGTAGATTATTGGCTGCTTTGATCTTGATAGTAGTATCAGGGTCATAGGCAACCCGCGGCTTCAGATACTCTTCGTAAAACTGCTCGGAGATGGTGGATACCTGAGACCCAGTATCCATTAATCCTTGCACGGCGGTCCCTTCCAATAATACTTCCAGGGTAGGGCTGTTTGATGCAAGTTTGTTCCGTGGCTGGCTCTGTTTTCCTACACCCCTCTCTTTGGCCTCCCCTGCCGAGTGAGCCTCTTTGGCAGGGGCGTCTAGTTTAAAGGTGGCCGCTGTTGTGGGGCATGACTTGTTGGTTCCAGTATATTGGCCCGTGGATGAACTTGAACGTTCTGGGGGCAACGGTTTGCTCTATGGCGGGGATCACCGCATGTCCAGCATCTTCCCATCGTCCGGCCGGGTTGTTGTCTCGCTTGCCTGTCCACCTGTTGGTCCAGGGTGAGCTGCAACACCTGTTTCTGCAATTCTGCCACCATCTGCTTCAGTTCTTCCGTGTCACTGTTCGGGGTTCTGACACCAGTTATGGACCTGCAAGCCGCGGTATAAGTCTGGGCCTCCATAACAGGTCCTCTCGAACGTTCTATCGCTTCTTGCTTAACTTCAGCGAACGTAAGGGCCGGATTTATCCGGAGTAGATCTTGCAGTGAGCGGTTAAGGTATGGGTCTCTTAATCCAGTCACGAATTGATCTCTCAACACCAGGTCACGGGCGCCCGTACTAGCTATCTGTTCTTCTTTTCTGCAGGCTTGTTCAAGCAGTACTTGGAGGGCGTTGGCATATTGAGGGATGTCCTCCGACTCGAGTTGAGTACGCCGGAAGAACATATACCGTAATGTTCCCGCATATGTCGTCGGCCCATAGGAGTTCTCCAGCACCCGCACCAAGTTATCCAACGTACGCCGGCCCCTAACCGTCTCCAGCCTGACTGTCGTCCACGCTTCCCCCTCTAATGTTAGCATGGCCATTTCTGCTAAGGTCTTAGGATCAATGTTATACATCTCCCCCACTATCTTAAGTTGTTCGGTCCATTCAGTTACAGGATAGTTCCGTCCGTTAAACTTCCTCACCTGATTGACAATAGATGCCGGGGAGGCTGTCCGGTTATAAGTTACTACCGGGAGGAGATTCTGTTGATCACACATCCTGCCGACTACGCCAGATGTAGCGACCGGTGGCAAGGCCGCGGGTGTGTGTGTATGATCTTTCTCAACAGAATCCCCATACTCAGATTTAACCGGTAGTAACATTTCTTTACTGTAAAACATATCTATAACACAGTCAACTGATCTAGCTGCACACATGTATATGGTGGAGTCTCTGGATCTTCACTTTATCCGGGTGCGCAGCAAGAAGAAGAAAAAAAGAAAACAAACAAAATGGAGATATCTTTCCCTAACTTTCCCTCAAATCACGTACCAGTCTATCACGGAAGAAGATGTCGCTCCCACGTGGCAGGCCTGGGGTCTCACGATGACGGGTCCCGGTGCAGCGCTGAAGGGGGGGCAGACTCCTCAGTCCTCCTCTTCGGTCTTCTTCCGCAGGTAACAGATCTTTGTTAGTCTCTCTCTTTGTCCCGGGGCACACAGATCAGGAGAAGGGAGATCACAGTAGCACAGATGGCTCCCTTATGTCGGTCACAGCCCCTGCACATGTAATCCGGTGGCAATGTCCTGAATTCCGGAGGCAATGTCCTGAATTTGAGTTGGACCCTTGGTAAGACAAGGTCCTGCAGACCGGGGGTTGCAGCAACGATTTTCACGGGGTATTTCTTCCCAAGAATATGGCTGCAAAAGAGCCCTATGTCGGCAGACACTACACACAGGTCTGTCCTTGCTGAAAATCTGAGTCTGCCCAGCCCTGTTTTTCTTCCTGGGTAAAAAAGAGAGAAGATGGGGGATTTCCACCCTCTGTGATTGTACAGTCCACTAATGCCCCCTGGTGGACAAGTGCAGAAACAAAGTCTAATTCTGTGTCCATTTCTATGATACAGGCTGAATTGTTCACCTCATTACAGTAGAAACATAAAAACTGGTGTTGCATCTTCTCTGTACACATGGTTTTCTTTATTTCCTGATTTAATAATTAAAACACCATCTCAGCATGTAAACCATAGTGCTTTTACATGCCCTGATGGTGTTCTTATTACTACATGAGAAAATAAAGCAAACGACAAATGTCAGAGTGCAGGTTTTTATGTTCCCGCTGTAAGTCGGGCTTAATGTGCAGATGTTTTCAAAAGGATGAGACCAAGAGTTTGGCACCAACTCTGGGGACACTCATCTCTGAGAACATAAGGATCAAACATTAAATTTCATTATGCCCAATTCTTCTCTGTCATCAATTTACAGTAGCATCTGCTGGGGAATACTCAGCACACCGATGTACAAAAAAAAAGGTCTGCCAATTGGTATACTTCTTAGCAACTAAGGCTAGCTTCACACCACGGTTGTGGTGTATTAGGTTCTGTCCAGTGTTTTGCAGGAAACACCAGACAGAATCTAACTTCCCCGGACAGATTCAGCAGATCGCAGCTGCAGCTGCTGAAATTTCAAGATTGCGGCTACCTCCATGCTAGGGGAGCTAGCTGCGGTCCTCAAATCTTTGCAGGGGACAGCTCCAGGTGCTGAAGTTTAGCAGCGCTCGCCGCTAAACGTCAGCACCAGGCATCCGGGAGCCGCATCCGATTTTATGTCAGATCTGACGCCATAGACTCCCATGTTAGGGGGCGCCGGATCACACCAAATCCAGGAGGATCCGGGAGAATCCGATTTGTGCCGATTTTGTGTCCAGGAGAAAAACCAGCATTCTCCCGAATCCTCCCATACAGATGGAAACCGGATGGCAAATGACTGCCATCCGGCTCCATAGGGATACTATGCGGCCGAAATCGGATCTGGGGCTGTCATGTTCACACTGGACAGCCCCGGATCAGATAAACCGTGATATGAAGCTAGCCTAAGCTCCATATACAGGTTCTTCAGTCAACTTTTGCGGACTCATAGCACATTTAAGAGGGTTGTCCCTGATTTTCAAAAATCTGTGCATGTAGGCTCCAAAATTCTAACAGTTTGTATTTTACACCCTGTTAGCCTTTTTGCATGGTTATCTAGATATCACCATTCTGCATATGTGGAGGAGCTGCTCACTCCTGTCTAGTTTTCCTGCTTTGGAGCCTGGTCGTAACGTCACAACTAGATGTTGCGCCCAGATTCCAACAGGCCTGCCCCAGTCTCCAGCACGCCTGCCTTGTCACAAGTAGGGCCACCTCCACCTTCACCGTGGTTCATTCTCCTTCACCATGCCCGCACTGTCACTGAAGCGATCCTCTCTTCATCAGTGCCGCAGCCGTCTCCTCTGTGATGAAGACTGCTCTGTGCCAGTGATTCGGTGCCTGCACGATCATCTCCACAGAGGTCAGCGCTGGCACTGATGCACTTCTCTCTCTGCATCACTTTGATGCAGCCACTTCTCTGTGAAAGAGATGATCGCATCGGTGAGCAGCTCCTCCACATGCAGAATGCTGATACCTAGGTAACCGTGCAAAATGCTAACAGGGTGTATTACAAACTGTTAGCATTTTGCAGCCTACATACGTACACAGATTTTATGAAAAGCCCAGACAATTCCTTTACTATTTAGCACAAAATGTTTCTGTTTTACAGGCTCCAATCTTCCTCCACTCACCAGTGGTGTAGCGCACCAGTCGGAAGTACTGAAGTTGGTCTCAGTTGTGTTGTTCAGTCAATAATTTAAGCTCAAAAACTACCACAAGAAAACAATATGGTGGAATTGCTATATATACCTAACAGCAATAGTATAACGATAATGAACGTCTCTTAAAGTGGGTTTTGTGAGGTTCAATCAAGCATTAATGGTAGAAATTCACTAGCTATGGAAATAAACTATAGGTTTGCTTGGGCAAAGAAATACATAGAAGAGGATTTCCTTCAGACCAGTATACTGTAAATCCTCCTGTCCTTTGATTTTAAAATGTTCAAATCTGAGATTTTGACTTTAACCATCAGGTCTTTGTTAAATAATAATATTAATAATAATAATACTTTTATGTATATAGCGCCAACATTTTCCACAGCACTTACCGCATTTTTCGGACTATAAGACGCACCCAGGTTTTAGAGGAGGAAAATTAAGCACAAAATGTGGTTATAATGCACTGTTAAGGAAGGAGGGGTTGTGCTGCTGACAATTATAGGGGTAATTCCCCATCCTGGGCCCCTTCCAAGTAATATAGGGCCCTGCCATCCTGGATATGGCACCCCAATCCTGGTATATAGCCCTCGCCTCAGGAATATGGCCCCCCATTCTGGTATATAGCATCTGCCATTCTGGATATGGCTCCCCATCCCAGTATACAGCCCCCCATCCTGGGATACAGTGCCAGCATCCTGGTATATAGCCCCCCATCCTGGTGTATAGCCCTTCATCCTGGAATATAACCCCCCATCCGGAATATGGCCCACCATTCTGGTATATAGCATCCCCCATCCTGGATATGGATCCGCATCATGGGATACAGCCCCCCATTCTAGTATACAGCCTCCCGTCCTGGATATAACCCCCCCCCGATCCTGGGACACAGCCTCCCGCATCCTCGGATACAGCCCCCATCTTGGAATATAGCCTCCCATCCTGGTATAGAGCCACCCATTCTGGTATACAACCCCCTATTCTGGTATACAGCCCCTTATCCTGGTATATAGCCCTTCATCCTGGGATATAACCTCCATCTGGAATATGGCCCACCATTGTGGTATATAGCATCCCCATCCTGGAATAGAGCCACCCATTCTGGTATACAGCCACCTATTCTGGTATACAGCCCCCCATCCTGGTATATAGCCCCCCCATCCTGGTATATAGCTCCCCATCGTGGTATACAGCCCCCCTATCCTGGTATATAGCCCCCCATCCTGGGATACAGCCCCCCATCCTGGTATATAGCCCCCCAATCCTGGCATATAGCCCATCATCCTGGGATATTGCCCCCTATCTGGAATATGGTCCCTAATTCTGGTATATAGCATCCTGGATATGGCTCCCCATCCTGGGATACAGCCCCCAATCCAGGAATAAAAACCCCCATTCTGGTATATAGCCCCCATCCTGGTATATAGCCTCCATCCTGGTATACAGCCCCCCACCCTGGGATATAGCCCCCTATCCGGATATACAGCCCCCCACCCTGGGATACAACCCCTCATCCTGGGATATAGCCCCCTATCCAGGTATATAGCACCCCACCCTTGGATACAGCCCCCCATCCTGGTATATAGTCCCCCACCCTGGGATATAGCCCCCACTATCCAGGATCATTACCTCCGATCCTGGATATGCCCTCCCCATTGTCCTGGATATGCTCCTTCCCAATGGTTCCAAGCTCCCCTGATGGTGACTGAGGTTCCCCGATGTCCCCTAATGTCCTGGATATGCCCCCCATGCTGCCGTACACAACAGCATACCTCGTCGGCAAGGTAATCGATCAAGTGATTGGGGCACACAGTGATGATGTCACTCTGCTTTGCCGATCACATCATCGTTTACCTTGGTGACGCAGAAGTACTCAGACCACGAGTGCTGGAAGCCAGGAGAGACGGAGGCAATCGTCGGATGGGGGGAGTTTTACATAGTTTGTTATTTAGTTGTGTGTGGCAGCATAGGGGGCATATTCAGGACAATGGTAGTGATGGGGAGAGGAACACTTAGTTTAATTTAATATGCCCTGCATCCGTTCGCTATCCGTCAGTGCTGCTTCAGCTCTGAGCTGATGAACAGCGGCTAGTGCAGTGCATATTAAATGAGCGGGAGCACGTGACCTCCCGCTGGATCAGCAGTCTCCCGCAGCCTCCTCCCAACCCGCTCCAGAGCTGCAGATCCCCCCAGCATAACCCCACAGCCACACAGGTCCTATATTCGGACCATAAGACGCACCCCCCACACTTTTTGGGGGAAAAAGTGCGTCTTATTGTCTGAAAAATATGGTAACAATTAAGTGGGGACATGTACAGACAATAAAGACAATACAAAGTAACACATGGTTTTACAGGTACAGGAGGATGAAGACCCTGCTCACAAGCCTACAATCTATAAGGAAATAAGGGGACACAATAGTTAACAAGCGCTAGTCATGTATGGTCCGGCCATCACTATAATAAATTGGGGTTTTCATAAAGGCTGCATGATCCATCATTAGCTATTATCTGCCTAAATGCAAGTACCTGGGTGCATCAAGTATGTGGAGACAAATGAATAGGAGGGAGCAAATTCTGAATAATATTTAGAAAAAGGGGACAGTGGAGAGTTACCGTAGATTAGTGAGTTGAGGTGATAGGCTTGTCTAAAGAGATGTGTTTTTAAAACACATTTAAAATCTTGGGGGCTAGGTATTACACCATGTTCCAAATTATTATGCAAATGTTCTTTTTCTCTGATTTTCCTAAATGGTCAGTGCAAATTACAGTCAGTGTAATAAAAGTCATCACCCGTTAGAGTATACATCAAATTTTATTGAAGAAATCGCCCAATGATAACAGTATAATCTTTAAAAAAATACTCTAAATGCATTGCTCCAAATTATTAGGCACATTTGATATGTTTGAAAGAACTGAAAATGCTCATTTGTTGAATTTGCAGCATTAGGAGGTCACATTCACTGAGATAAAAAGCTATTTAACTCCAAAACATCCTTACAGGCCAAGTTACATGTTAACATAGGAACCCTTCTTTGATCTCACCTTCACAATTCTTGCATCCATTGAACTTGTGAGTTTCTGGAGAGTTTCTGCTTGTATTTCTTTGGCGGCCGTCACACGCACAGATATCTTGCCCGATATCGTTTAAGCGATCTCCTTTTTGATCGCTTAAGCGATATCAGGCTTAAAATCGATGCATGTAATCAAGCGATTTACGATGTTAAATCGCTTGATCATGACATCGCTGATCTGAGCTCCGGTTCTCAGATCTAGCGATGAACGATGTCACGATCTCCTTCATCGTGGTGTATAACACCACGATGAACGATCTCCCAGCGCAGAGCCTATGCTGGGAGATGGTAACTATGGTACATGTCGGGTAACTAAGCGACGCGCGGCCCTAGTAACCCGATGTGTACCATAGTTACCAGCGAGATCGCGGCTCCGCATCGCTGGTGAGTCTGTCTGTGTGACAGCTCACCAACGATGTGAGCGATATTGTAAGCGATCGCGCGTGCACGTGATCGCTTACAATATCGCTAAAGATATCTGAGCATGTGACGGCCGCCTTTGCATGATCTCTGAATAGGCTCCCAGAGCTGCTGTTTTGATGTGAACTGCCTCCCAAACTCATAGATCGTTTGCTTGATTGTACTCCAAAGGTTCTCTATAGGGTTGAGATCAGGGGAAGATGGTGGCCACACCATGAGTTTATTTCCTTTTATGCCCATAGCAGCCAATGACACAGAGGAATTCTTTGCACGAGATGGTGCGTTGTCATGCATGAAGATGACAGCACGTTTTTGCTTCTTGTACCATGGAAGAAAGTTCTCAGTCAGAAACTCTATATACTTTGCAGAGGTCATTTTCACACCTTCAGGAACCATCCAGGGTTGCTCGGCACTCATCAGTAAGCAAAACTGTTTGAAAATTAGTCTTCATGTATGTCTCGACCCACTGCAACCATTTCTGCTTGTGACCATTGTTTAGGGGTGGCCGAATAGTAGGTTTATGCACCACAGCAGCCTTTGAAGGATCGTACACCTTGAGGATCGAGGGACTCCAGAGGCACCAGCAGCTTCAAATATCTGTTTGTTGGTTTGTAAGGCATTTTTAGCAGCTGTTCTCTTAATCTGATGAACTTGCCTGGCACAAACCTTCCTCATTCTGCCTTTATCTGCACGAACACGTCTGTGCTCCGAATCAGCCACAAATCTCTTAACGGTACGATGAACACACTTAGGTTTTCATGTAATATCTAAAGTGTTCATCCCTTGTGCAAGGCATTGCACTATTTGTTGCTTTTCGGCAGCAGAGAGATCCTTTTTCTTTCCCATGTTACTTGAAAACTGTGGCCTGCTCAATATTGTGGAACATCCAGTTTTCCTTTTATTGGGCTCACCTGCCAAACTAATTATCACAAGTATCTGAGATTGATTTCAAAGATCCCAAGAACGCTGGAACACAATACCAGCAATGGGTTTCATTGAAGAAAACAAAAACCATTATGACACTTAAAACCAATTTGCATAATAATTGGAACATGGTTTAGTTGGATGGTCTGGGTTAGTGCATTCCAGAATACTGGCACAGCATGAGAGAAATCTTAAAGATGGAGGAGCGAGGTTTGGATTATCAAGAATTTTAGTCTTAAATCACTTGCAGAACAGAAAGCACATGTAGGATTATAGACAGAAATGAGGGATGAGATATAGGGTGGTGCAGAACTGTGTAGAGCCTTGTAAGGGAGAGCAATAAGTTTGTATTGTATTCTGTAGTGAATGGGTACCCAGCGTAATGACTGGCACAAGGTGGAGGCATCAGTGAAGTGGCTGGACAAAAATATGACCCTGGCTGCTGCATAGTGGTAGCAGGAGAACCATGAGAGAGTGTCCTTGATGCTGATCAAGCAGAGCATAGCAAGGAGGAGCCGAGAATAGACGGGAGAAGACCAGGTCCAGAGTATTCCTATCTTCATGTGAATGAGAGTTAGTAAACTGTGAAAGGCCAAAGGAGGAGATAAGAGAAAGGAGATGAGTGACAGATGATGAGAGCAGATAAGCAAAGGGGATGTCTAAGTCACCCATGATGAGAGTGGAAATGTCACAGAAAAGAAAGTGTGGAAGCCCAGTGGTAAAGTGGTCCACCAATTAACAGGAGGGACCTGGAGGGTGATACACAGCAGACACTTGCAGGAAGAAGGGTTTGAAGAGGACTTCAAAGGAAAGAAACATTAGTGAGGGTACTGAGGGGAATAACCTAAAAATCAAATAGTGATTGATGAAAGGAGTAAACCAACAACTCCGCCTTGTATATTCCAAGGTCTTGTGGTATGTGAAAATTGCAGCCTACCAAACAAGAGATCAGCAGTGTTGGTGGTGTCTGAGTGCAGGATCCAGGTTTCCACGAGGGCCAGAAGGTTAAAGGAATTGGAAAGGAAGAAGTCGTGAATCTAGGGTAGTTCACTGGGGCACAGTCCATTAAGGGCTATGTCCAATTAGGGTACAATCCAATAAGGACAGTGTATTTAGGGCTTTGAGGTCTAGCCCGAACGCAGCAATCTCGCAACCAGTGCTAAACTGGCGAAGGGGAAAAATAAAATTCGACTTTACAGGCTTTGCTCTTGTCAAAACTGAAAACAGTCCTTATCTGGCCAACAGGGCAAGATTCAAGATCCCAGCAGGGGCATTTCTTCTAACGAGTCCCTAATCCAAGAACAGTCCTTTTTTAGAGCAGTCCTCTTTAATCCGATGCGTTTTTGGAGACCTTACACTTCTGAATAAACTCCAATCATATTTCATGGGATGAATGTGGCTGTTCCACCATGTAGGCCGCTTATGGCAAGTCTCGATGAGTCACAGGGGCTACTCCTCTAGAGGCATTCTCCACCATCACCTTCCTCAAAGTACACTCCTTCAAGGCCACTGCTGGAGAAGAAGACGGAGGAGTTAGGTGATGGCTTCCCTCTGGCACACACTGGAGGAACACTGATATCCTCGACAGGCTCTCTGGACCCTGTGGGTTTCAGTCCAGCGGGCTGGCTAACATAGTTGAGCATGGCCAACCGCCGATACTCCATCCTTTCCTTGTTGGCCTCCTGCTGCCACTTTTCAACATCCTTTGTGGTGGTGACCTGGCTTACCCCCCCCACTGCGTACCACCCATTGTGGCCCTTTAATTTCATGAAGGTGACCTCGTCCCCAACATAGAGGGTGCAGAGTTGGGAAGGCAGATGGTCATGCTGCAGGGTGGACTGGTTGACATAGCACCGGTGACCAATCTCGTCTTTGGCTTGGAACCCAAACCTCGTCTTCTGGTAGAAGGTTACCACCCGGTCCCGGGTACAATACTCCTCCAAGTGGTTACACTTAAACTCCTCCAACCACTATTGGGTGAGGGAATCTGAGAGCGTCATCTGGCAGCCAGAAATGACAAGGCTCGGGCTGGTTCTTGCCTATAAGGATACTTGCTGAGAGGGGGTAGGGGATCCCACATGGCATTCTACCAGTCGAAGGCCTCTGGTGAGTGTTATGGAAAGCAGGGAAACAGCAGATTCTGCCACTTCTACCTCCTCATCCCCCTCCTCCTCAATTTGCCAATCCACCAGCCACAGGTTTACTTAGGCTAGGCATGCTGCAGGATCATGCCTCCGACCTCTGGAGGTCCTGGCTGGCTCACCTCCTTCTGACTCTGAACTCCTTTCTGGTGGGACTTCTTCAAGCACGTGGGACCATTTGACCTAGCTGCAAATCAGACCCAATATGGGGTATGCGGTCGAACTCCAGCTATGTGGGCATCTCCTCTGCGGGCTGCTCTGGTTGTGGTGAAGCACCCTTAGCCCCTGGAGTGGTGAGGAAAATCAGTTCCTCTAGAGCAAGCATCTCTTGGGGTGGATCCATTAGGTCTCCAAAGTGCAAACTTCAGGCACACGGTAGCATAGTGTTGCTGCGTTGTACAGCAATCCCAAGATGGCGCCAGCCTCCACGTTAACGCGTGTTTCCTTTGCCTAGGGTCCCACCTCTTCCAGCACCAGGACTCAGTCATTTAGAGGATATTATTGCTTGCCCAATCTTATTGTCTAGCTCATTAATAATGGGGTGGACAGCAGAAAGCACCTAACTTACCCATCCCTATGCCACAGGGAAGATTTAGGCTAATAGTTTGGGGTATTAAAGCCTGACATATTTGGAGGGCAAATAAGAAAAATAAAATAGTTTTTTCAGCTCACCACCAATTCATCTGGAATGCTAAATAAGGCTAACGGGCAATGCATGGACAGGTCAAAGATTAATGATATAACACACCTGTGCACATGCCAAATATCTATATTCTAAATGTATGGAAGGAAAGGAATAAAGGGATTGCACATTTTCAAGAAGCAATATTATAATGTTTTAAGTGTGAAGACATCTATAAGACCATATGAGTTAAGTATATAATGCACATATTCTATTTTTATCTGAATTGCTAGCAGATAACTGAAGAAGAGGTGGCCTCGCATGCTGCTGACCCTCTATTAAAATGGTTATCCCAAAAAAATAAAACCTTGCGAGGGCAGTGGTGGAATCATTTAATTTTAAGAAGTCACACACTGTCGGCTCTGCTACATCCATTCATAAAAAGCCGGCGGCTCCTGTCACTTTACAGTGTGCCATGAACAATTGCTAAACAGCTTCCTGAAAAGGGAGCTGTACCAGGTACTAACACTAAATGCGTACTGTACCCGTCGCTGTCCATGGTGCTGATCACTTCAGCATTAATAACTATGGCCAGCGCACATTGAAACTCTGGTGCGCTGGCTATACCTATTAATGCTGAAGCGTTCAGCACCATGGACAGAGATGCGTACAGTACGCGTCTAGCGTTAGTACCTGGTACAGCTCCCTATTCAGGAAGCTGTTTAGCAATTGTTCACGGCGCACTGTAAAATGACAGGAGCCGCTGGCTTTTTATGAATGGATGTAGCAGAGCCAACAGTGTGCGACTTCTAAAAACTAAATGATTCCACCACTGCCCTCGCAAGGTTTTATGCTACATGGCTCAAGGGAGTGTGGGCACTCTCTGGGGCCATGTGGCACAATATTATTAACCGCTTAAACACCGGGTTCATACCAGCTCCTGCAACTCTGTGCCAACATGTAGCACAGAGCAGCAGAGCGGCTTTACATGTAAAATCACACACGGATTTAATAAACTAAAGTTTGTAAATCACTTTTACATACAATAATGTGCCATTGCTGCTGACACAGCACTGGCACATTATTGTAACGCCATTGTTCAGCATTGGATGGAAAAATCACCCTCCGATTCTGGCGCAGTGCCAAAATGAATATCGTTACCAATATCCTTGTGTGTGACGATGCACAAACGATAATTCAATATCATTCGTATGATTTCTGTCACGTGACTTTTCTAAGGATATCGTTAACGATATCCTTGTGTGTGAAGCGGCCTTAAGACTGATAGATAGGAGAAAGAGGAGAACATTTTCACGTCAATGAAAAAAACTGATGAAACTCTAGCCAAACGGATGAAAATCCTATAGAAATCACTAATGAAACTCTGCCTATCAGAAAAACGTGAAAAAAAACTTGACATCTGAATGAAGCCTCAGTGCTGTGAGTGGGGACTCTAGCCATGCTGGCATACTTGTATGAGCCTATGGCTCCCACAACTAATGGTGGGGTTACATGCAAGGATATCCTGAATGATATCCTTGAAACGTCACGGATTTGTGATCGTTCAAAAGATATCGTTTGGGCGTCCTTGCATGTAAGCCAGCGATATAGGACAAAAAATCGTTAAATCGTTTATCAAACATTTGAGATCCTGACCTCAAATCTATCGTTCATCGTCCAATTAACTCTGCAGCAAACTGCAGCATCGGACAGTGTGACACCATGATGAGCGATCTCCTTCAGATTTCTTCTATTCCTGCCGCTGTCATACGGCCTTGATTTTACATGTAAAAGCCGCTCCTGCAGCTCTGTGCTACAGAGTTGCAGGAGCGGGTATATAAAGCCGGTGTTTAATGGGTTAATGTTAGTGTGCCACATGGCCTAAGAGATTTCCCACACTCCCCTGGAGCCATGTAGCTAAAAACATTGGCAGCGCTGAGGTTATGTCATGTACTTTGCAGAAGCCGCACACTGTTTGTTCTGCTATATCCAATCATAAAAAGCCACCGGCTCCTGTCATTTCACAGTGTGGCGTGAACAATTGCTAAACAGCTCCCTGAATAGGGAGCTGTCCGAGGTACATACGCAAAATGCATAATCTAAATGCCGCTATGCAGGGTGCTGAACGGTTATATAGCACTCCTATGGTGGTGCGGTGCCCATAGAATTGCTGTATAAAAGCTGTTCAGCACCCTGGATAGCAGCATGTACATTACGCATTTTGCGTATGTACCTCTGACAACTCCCTATTTAGGGAGCTGTTTAGCAATTGTTCACGCCGCACTGTGAAATGACAAGAGCCGGAGGCTTTTTATGAATGGACATAGCAGAGCCGACAGTGTCTGCTTCTGCAAAGTATATGACATAACTAGGGATGGGCGAATCTACTCGCTAGGACTCGTTACTCGGCGAGTAGTAAGGGACTCGCAGGACTTGGTACTCTGCGAGTTTCCCAGTGATTACTCGCACAGTAAACGAGTCCAATGCAAATCAATATCAATCCTAGTTTTGTCAGAAACGCTGACAAAACTAGGATTGCCATTGTTTGCATTAGACTCGGCTACTGTGCCAGTGATAGCAGGGAAACTCGCAAAGTAACTGCTGTTACATTGCGAGCCGAGTCCAGCTGTCTTCTCTGTGCAGCTCCAGGGTCCTAGAGCCCGCCTGCTCACAGACATGTTGTAGCAGTGCTGAGATTGTTCTCAGTCTGCTCATTCCCTGTGCATAGACATCTATATCAATGCACAGGGGATGTAGCAGAGAGGACATCGCGTTTTGGACTACGTCGGACGAAAGAGGATTTTTTTAATTAAAGATGGAGTCCCTAATGGCTTTTTTTTTTATTTCAAATAAAATTTTTTCTCTGTGTTGTGTTTTTTTAACCCTTTATTGGAGATTCTTAGTGGCTGGGTCAAACGTGGCCTGACATTAAGAATCTCGGGCTTAATACCAGCTTGTATAACAAAGCTGGTATTAACCCCTTTATTACCCAGCATGCCACCGCCACCAGGGCCGCTGGAAGAGCGGGGTTCAGCGCCAGAGGATGGCGCTTCAATGAACGCGCCATCTTCTGGGGCGGCTGCGGGCTGTAATTTGCAGCAGGGGGTGCCCAGAAAGCTTGGGCATCCCTGCGCTGCGGATTCCAGCCCCCAGCTGCTTAGCTGTACCTGGCTAGACATAGAAATTGCACGGAGCCCCACACATTTTTTTTTTTATTTTCATGAATTTCAGAGTCAGAGTCTCAGAGTCAGAGTCTCAGAGTCAGAGTCAGAGTCTCAGAGTCTCAGAGTCAGAGTCTCAGAGTCAGAGTCAGAGTCTCAGAGTCAGAGTCAGAGTCTCAGAGTCAGAGTCAGAGTCTCCAGAGTCAGAGTCTCCAGAGTCAGAGTCTCAGAGTCAGAGTCTCAGAGTCAGAGTCTCAGAGTCTCAGAGTCAGAGTCTCAGAGTCAGAGTCAGAGTCTCAGAGTCAGAGTCTCCAGAGTCAGAGTCTCCAGAGTCAGAGTCTCAGAGTCAGAGTCTCAGAGTCAGAATCTCAGAGTCAGAATCTCAGAGTCAGAGTCTCAGAGTCAGAGTCTCAGAGTCAGAGTCAGAGTCTCAGAGTCAGAGTCAGAGTCTCAGATTCAGAGTCTCAGAGTCAGAGTCTCAGAGTCAGAGTCTCAGAGTCAGAGTCTCAGAGTCAGAATCTCAGAATTTCATGAAATTATTTAAAAAAAATGTGTGGGGCTCTGCACAATTTCTATGTCTAGCCAGGTACAGCTAAGCAGCTGGGGGCTGGAATCTGCAGCGCAGGGATGCCCAAGCTTTCTGGGCACCCCCGCTGCAAATTGCAGCCCGCAGCCGCCCCAGAAGATGGCGCGTTCATTGAAGCGCCATCCTCTGGCGCTGAACCCCGCTCTTCCAGCGACCCTGGTGGCGGTGGCACGCTGGGTAATAAAGAGGTTAGGGCCAGCTTTGTATTATCAGCTGGCCCTAAGCCCGAAATTTATGGCGGTCACGCCAATATTAGACATGACCGCCATGAATTTCTATTAAATTGTTTTAAAAAAAACACAACACAGAGAAAATTTTTTATTAGAAATAAAAAAAAAAGCCATTAGGAACTCCATCTTTAATTAAAAAAATCCTCTTCCGTCCGACGCAGTCCAAAACGCGATGTCCTCTCTGCTCATCCCTGTGCATAGATATAGATGTCTATGCACAGGGAATGAGCAGACTGAGAACAATCTCAGCTCTGCTACATCAGGCAGCAGGCGGGCTCTAGGACCCTGGAGCTGCGGCAGCCAGCACACAGAGCAGACAGGACTCTTATCTGTGTGAGTTTCCCAGCGATTACTTGCAAAGTAAACGAGTCCAATGCAAATCAATAGCAGGCTGAAGCTTCCGAGACACATCTGTGATTTGTAAATCGCACACTACTCGCTATTACTCGCTTCCCCATTCATTAACATTGGACTCGCTAGACTCGCAACGAGTAGCGAGTCCTGTGCTCGGACTCGCTAGAGTCAAGCGATTCCGAGTAATTTAGGATTCGCCCATCACTAGACATAACCTCAGCGCTGCCAATGTTTTTAGCTACATGGCTTCAGGGGAATGTGGGCTATCTCTGGGGCCATGTGGCACACTAACATTAACCCATTAGATTAGATTAGATTAGATAAACTTTATTGATCCCGGAGGAAATTACAGTATTACAGCAGCAGAACAAAGATCAAGAACATTTCACACTTTACAAAATAAGTCTATATGGACAGCAGATGTGGGTAGACTGGTACATGTACCTCACCTATTCCCCCCATACACATAGAACTTCACATAGTCTTGGGACGCTTTACACTTATACATTTGTTAAACATCCCCACAGCTGTCGGAACAAACGATTTTCTGTATCTTTCCTTTTTACACATTAGTTGGATTAGACGCTTGCCGAATGTGCTCTTCTGCTTCGCAAACAGTTCAGAGAGCGGGTGTGTATTGTTGCTCATTATAGCCTTGCATTTCTTATTAATTCTATCCTCTAATACCTCCTCGAAAGTCCTAAGTTGTAGACCCACCGCCGCACTAGCCTTCTTGATAAGTTTATTCAGCTTATTAGCGTCAGCTGTGCGCACACTACTACCCCAGCATATTATTGCAGCAAAGATTGCCCTCGCCACAATAGATTGATAGAACATTTCAAGCATTTTGCTACACACATTAAACGATCTTAAATTCCTTAGGAAGTAAAGTCTACTCATCCCTTTCTTGCAAACCTTCTCCATATGGCACCTCCAATCAAGCTTGCTGTCCAGGTGAACCCCCAAATATTTGAAATTCTCCACCATCTCCACATCCTGACCATCAATATACCCACTCCTGCAGCTCTGTGCCGACATGTAGCACAGAGCTGCAGGAGCGGGTATGAAGCCGGTATTGTAGGGGTTAATGTTATTGTGCCACATGGCCGCAGGGAGTACCCACACTCCCCTGAAGCTATGTAGCCCATTACATTGGCAACGCAGGGGTTAAATAATTCAGTTATCAGAAGCCGCAAAATGTCGGCTCTGCTACATTCATTCATAAAAATCCGGCAGGTATTGTCATTGTGCAGTGCGCCGTGAACAATTGCTAAACAGCTTCCTGAATAGCGAGCTGTCCAAGGTGCTTACGCAAAATGCGTACTGTACCCGTCCCTGGCCATGGTGCTGATCGTTTCAGCATTAATAACTATGGCCAGCGCACATTGAAGCTCTGGTGTGCAGCCCATAGTTATTAATGCAGAAGCGATCAGCACTATGGCCAGGGACGGGTACAGTACGCATCTAGCGTTAGTACCTGGTACCATTCAGGAAGCTGTTTAGCAAAGGTTTATTTTCTCCTGGGTGCTGCACTTTTCCTACATAGGTCAGGCTCCTTCCTAATGCAAGGTAATACCATTATCTGACCGGAAAGGTTCCCTTTAAGTAAAAATATCAGTGTGATATTCTTATGTAATTATACAACTGAGTGCCATTCATTCACTATAGAGACTTTTGCATTTCCAAATAGGATCTGAGAAGAAAGAAGGTCTTCAGTGTAGTGGGTTTTTTTTTTGGCTTATTGATCAAAATATATGATTTGACATTTCTGGGACTTGAAGTGTCTGTACTTTCAAATATGACATTTTACTTAGATTTAATAGCTGATATAAGTGAAGTGCTGCTGATAATCGTCAGCTGTCACAATCTCACAATACAACATACAGATGTATGAAAAATGTATTTGCATAGATCAGAGCTACTTGATAAAGTGCCAAATTACAATGATCATCTCCAATAATGAGAAAAAGGAAACAAAAAGGGAAAATGTTTCCTCATTGCTAATCACACTTGTTCCTTCAGTTTTACACAGTCTGAGACATAAGGATCCTTATTAATGACGCTTGGATAGTACAGCATTCGAACTACTCAGTACTAAGCGAGTATCGATGGTGCTCGTGAGTGATGTGTCAATTGTGAATGATCTGATACAAATTGCCAGCTCCCTTCAGTGAACAACGGGAGCTGGCACTCTAGTGAGACCCATTGGAATGGAAAGCTCCTACTGAAGGGGGTAGAGGGATGAGTTGTATAGTGTGGAAACAAAAAAGAAAAAGCCCACCCTCCCCAGAAATGCTTGTTTTATGGCTCTCTGTGCGGGAGGGGTCCATGAGTAATTGACTTGCATTAGGTCCGGAATTCAAGTTGAATACCCGGATAGTAAAGTGTATTCGGCTAATCTGAATACTTCACAGCATCACGGGGGGGGGGGGAAGGGGGCACAGACAGGGGCGTATCTAGGGGGGTGCAGCCGGACCTTTTGCCCCGGGCGCAACTCTTGCGGGGGGCGCCGGCGGCACCCCCCCCCCTCCCCTCACCGCTGCGGCTGGACGTGCTGTGTCCTGAATATCTCAACATACTCCCGGAAGTGGCGTTGTGCAGACAGCGGCCGCCGGAACTCGTTGCTATGGTTACGGACGGGTGAAGGAGCGCCGGGACGCTTAGTATGAGAGCCGGTGAGTTTGTGACTCAGCCTCAGGGGCTCCCCAGGTGGCATCCATCGCTCCCTGCTTACACCAGCATGGCGAGGGGAGCCGAGTGCAGCTGCTCGGAGTCTATGATAGGCTTCTTTCCAGCAGCCAGAGGGACTCTGATGTCGGCTTGTGTCAGGGGCTGGCCAGAAGGCGGGCTCTGCTCTTTGATGTCGGGTCCTGGGATGGTCAGAGGACGGAGGAGCAGAGCTGCTGGCACGGTGCGGCGGCTTCACACATGTACTCAGTGCAAGTGCCAACTGAAGACACTACAAGGCAGGGACAAGAACGGAGCGAGGCTGGCGGCGGCACTGGAGACACTTGCGTGAGGGGCACAGGAGGCAGCCACAGCCCGCACAGCACTTGTGAGGGGAACCGAGGAGCGCGGGCTGGGGGAGAGCGAGCGACCGAGAGAAGTGAGGGGAGAAGAGGACCTTCCCCTGCTCGGTCTGCACACAACATGCTGGGGGCACACTGGCTGGCCGGGCTGATCTGTCACCTCTGCTTCCTGCACATACGATCCTGGGAAAGCCGGCTTCACCCCAAGCAAAGTAATGTCACTGACAGCAGGGGCTGACAGCACCGGCCTGTACTCAAATGAATGAGAGTCACCACCTTGTGGGTATATAGATATATGTGTGGGGAAGGGTATGATACATTGCACTAGATATGGGACTGGCTCCACTCATGACAGGCCACGGGACTGGCTCCTCATGACTAGACATGGGACTGACTCCACTCATGGAGCGGCGGGGCTGAAAGCTGACAGCACTACATCCCCCCCCCCCGCTTCTCACCTACTCTGGGGGGGAGGCGGGGGCGCTGAAATAGATCTTTGCCCCGAGCGCCATGACACCTAGTTACACCGCTGGGCACAGAGATCACCATGGGACATATAGCTGGAGTAGCACATATGTGGAGCCCACTGGGACGGGGTACCGGACCGGGGTGTACGCTGGGGATGTCACGGCAGTCTTGGTCCACACCGTGTCCCGAGCCCACAAGTAATGGGGGGAATATTTACAGGGAAGTTTGTCGTGACGCCACCCACGGGTTGTGGTCAGGGTGACCACCGTTGCTGCAGAACCTCCGGGGGATGATGTTTGGCAGCTGGAGATGTAACGGCTCTCCGCAGGTAGAGCCTGGTTCCCCGGGGCAGTGATAGTTAAAGTCTATGATTGAAGCTATGGATGTTGCAGGATAGAGATGATAGTGAAAGCAATGGCAGTTTATGAGGGAAAGTAGGGCTTGAGCACAAGGATCACACACACTCACGGCTTTGAAGTTTTTCAAGACTGTACTGCAGATGTTCTTTAGCAGAGTACTGTCCACGGAGTTTGTATCGGGCCGGGTTGCTCCCACCCTGACCGGGTCCTCAGCTTCCCACTGCTGCGCTGTGTGTGTGGCCCTGCTGCTGCTTTAGCTGAACTGCTGGCTTTGTCTCTCCTCACAGGTTGCCCCTTTGCTAGGCAACTTGAGTCTTTCCGTGTGTTTCTGACCCCGCCGTGTTGCTTCACTGAGGTACAGTGTAGATCTACAACCTCCACTATCCTGGTGTTTTCTGTGCTGCGTGTTTCAGTCACAGATTCGGATCTGGTATCTGGTGTGTGCGCTCCTCCGAGGTGAGTTATGAGGTAACTCTATCTCCCAGATGTGTTCTCCTGTTTCTCTTACTTCTTCCCTCTTCCCTCAGACCCTGGCTAGGCCTGGAATCGAGTAGCAGACTGAAGAGAAGCCTAATGCAGCCCCTTTACACTACAGTCTCTCTTCCTCAGTTCTCCCAGGAACTGAACTAACTACTTCCTCTTGACACCAGAATATATAAGGGAGCTGCTTTAGCTCCCCCTTCTGGCCTAGAGGTGCTAGTGCAGTGTCATGTGTTGTGTGGGAGTTAACCCTTGTTGTTGTTTCTGTGGCACATTAACCCCTGGGGTGCCACACATAGATCACTGGGGGCAACACAGCTGGGAGGTACGGACAGCCATGCCGGTGCTATGGCAGCCACTTCACTTCTGTGTGGGACTGGAGTGCGTCCTCATGCTGGGTGGCGTGAGGACGTAATACTTCATTTGCTGCGCATACAGCAGCAGTGTTTAGCATTTTTGGCGTGCACTTGAGGATTAAAGGGCTGGCAGCCAGCAATACACAGCTGCCATTGTGCACCGCAAACCCAGGGAAATGAGTAATTGACCTCTATTAGGTTGCATTAGGCTGTGTGGGACCAGAGCGCATACACACTAACCCGGCCCTCAAAGTGCGTCCTCATTCTGGGCGGCGTGAGGACGTAATCGTTTTCTTGCTGCGCATACAGCAGCAGTGTTTAGCATTTTTGGCGTGCACTTGGGGATTAAAGGGCTGGCAGCTAGCAATACATGGCTGCTGCCGAGCACCACAGACCCCAGGAAGTGAGTAATTGACTTGCATTAAGTTTGGTATTCGAATAGAATTCACGAATAGTAAAGTGTATTAGGTTAAAATATTCTAAATCCGAATACTTCACAGTATCACAGGAGGGGGGAGTGCGCACAGAGATCACCAGGGCACATATAGCTGGGGAGGCACAGAGTTCACCGGGGGGCACATAGGTGGGGGCACAGAGATGACCGCGGGACATTGCTGGGGAGGCACAGAGAACACAGGGGCACATATCTGGGGGGCATACAGATCACAAGGGGCACAGAGATCACAGGGGAGACAGAGATCACAGAGGGATACATAGCGTGGGGAGGCACACAATGGGGTGTACCGGGATACACATTGTTTGGGGTGAAAAGAGATCACAGTGGGGGCACAGAGATCACCATAGGACATATGGCTGGAGTAGCACATAGATCACTGGGGGCCACATAGCTGGGAGGTACAGACAGCCATGCCAGTGCTATGGCAGCTACTTCACTTCTGTGTGGGACCGGAGTGCATAGCAGGCTAACCTTGCCCTCACAGTGCGTCCTCACGCCACCCAGCAGTAATCCTTCATTTGCTGCGCATACAGCAGCAGTGTTTAGCATTTTTGGCATGCACTTGGAGATTAAAGGACTGGCAGCCAGCAATGTGCAGCTACCGCCCGAGCATCACAGACCCCGAGATCTTGCCCACGGGCCGCAAAAAATGTCTTCTTGGGCCAGAGGTTTCCCACCCCTGCTGTAAGTGATGCCATAGCAGTGTCGCTGACAAAAGTGAAAAGAGAAAAGGGGAGAGAGCGCACATGAGAGGAACCTGGTGGTCTAGTGGAAGCTTAAAACCGGTGTGACAAGGTGCCACTCACCTGATCAGGTTGTGCAATCCCTGCACAACCTCGGTAATGCGTTTGGAATTAACGTAATGGCGAGGATCACGCCACAGGCTTCTTCCTGGTGCTGATCACGTGGGTATTGTGATCATGTGACTCCGCGTCACCGCTGACGTCACGGCAAGTCCTTAACTCACAGGGATGGTATCCACCAACTCCAGCAGCTCCAGCCACAAACGCAAGAGGGATTTATAACAGTGAGAGAAGATTGTGGTCAGTTTGCAGGAGCGCTCAGAGTGGAAACAAAAGATTGTAGAGATTAATGGAGCACAAACCTCCTTTATTCATAACAGCAGTACGCGTTTCTACAGCGACCCCTGTCTTCCTCAGTTGGATTTAGGTAAATCCAACTGAGGAAGACAGCGGGTCGCTGTAGAAACGCGTATGTGTTATGAATAAAGGAGGTTTGTGCTCCATTAATCTCTACAATCTTTTCTTCCCACTCTGAGTGCTCCTGCAACTGACCACAATCTTGTCTGTCTCTAGCTGACAGAAAGTGATCACTTCTGCTGTTTAGAGCTGTGGCTCATCACAGCTGTGAACAGCAGGAGGGAATGCAGTGCTGAGGCGCCATAAGGGGGCATGTCAAATAAAATAAAAGTGAAAAAAAAGTTTTTAGAAATGAAAAAAATTATAAAACATTAAAGTTCAAATCATCCCCCTTTTGCTCACTAAAAATAAAACTATTTTAAAAATACATACACATATTTGATATTGCTGCATTCAGAAATGCCCGATCTATCAAAATATAAAATCAATGTAGTCGGAACTGTAAACTGCGTAATGGAAAAACAAGTTTTTTGGTAGGTACAACATTGCAATAAAATACGATAACAGGCGATCAAAACATCACATCTACCCAAAATTGGTATCATTACAAACATCAGCTCAAGACGCAAAAAATAAGCTGTCAGATCCGGAAAAGTGAGAACGCTATGGGTTTTGGAAACAGGCCCCAGAAGTGCAATTCTTTTTTTAAAAAATCTGAATTTTTTTCACCAATTGGATAAAAATAAAAGTATACATGTTTGATATCTACAAACTCGTAACGACCCGAGGCATCATACTGACACATCCGTTTTACCATATAGTGAACACGGTGAATAAAAAAACCCCTCAAAACCATTGTGCGATTTCACTTTTTTGCAACTTCACATCACATGGATTTTTTTTTTTTCCAGTACTTTATATGGTAAAATAAATTATTTCATTTAAAAGTACAACTCATCAAAAAACAAGCCTCATATGACGGAAAAATAAAAGATTTATAGCTCTTGGAAGCTGGGGGGGAAAAAAACAAAAAAAACCCATAAAATAAAAAATCGCCTGGGGTGAAGGGGTTAATTTTCAATGTTTTTATTCCAAACTAGAGTATTCAGCGATGCAAAAAAAAAAGCTCCAAAAACTAAGTTTGCTTATGAAATAATACTGAAATCCTAGTCAATCATGGTGGTAACCTTGGGCTCGGAGGTGTGAATTATGATATAGAGATAAAAAGAAAAGTAGACTTTTTTTAGAATAGGTGCATATATCAAATATCTCAAATTAAGGTTCTCATTCAATTTTCAAAGTGTTAAGTTTCTTATAGTCACGCAGACACTTATTGAAGGATACATTTACTTGGATTCTCTTTGGAGGTTAAGGGTATGTGCACATTAGACGTTTTCTGGGCTGCTTTGTCCCGGTTTCCGTCGGCGTTTTCCGCGCCGTTTTATGTTAATTTATGTTAATCCTAACCAGCGGTTGGATTAACATGCTAGTCAATGGATTTTAGAAAACTCTGTCTTCACTAGAACGGTTTTCTGCTGGTCGTTTTCAGTCAAAACTGAGTTTTCTCAGTCAAAACTGAGTTTTTCCACCGGTTTTCCAAAAATAGAGCAAGTGACTTCTTTCCACCGTTTTTCCAGCGGTTTCAGCTGATCAAGTGCACAAAAAACTCAGTTTTCAAAACCGCCGAGAAAACCGCCGAGAAAAACGCTGTAAAACCGGGCGGAAAACGAGCAAAAAACGAGGGACACTGCTGAGCACAGAAAACTCAGTTTCTGCTAAAAAAAACCAGGTTTTTGGACGGTCTGCAGAGATGCACAAACGTCAGATGTGCACATAGCCTAAGAGGTGACATAGGAATAAAGAAAGAATTGAGGTTCTGATATCACCTCCAGTTGTGATGACGTTCTGAAAACCTGATACTTGTCTTATTTGCTTATGCTGCAAAAAGCTAAATTAACGAGCGCCTGGGCAAAGCATTGCTGGAATGAAGCAAATGTTCATCGTTTACCAATGACTCAGGAGCCTCAGGTGTCACTACAATGGCCTCTAGTGCTGTTCTATGCAAAAACGTACTGCTCCCTTTCCCCAGTAACAACATAGTGTTCTTTTCTTAGTTCCAAGACAAAGCTGGATGGGACTGGATGAATCATATTATTACAGACGTAAGCTTCTTTCTTCATTTATATCTATCTTCCTTTTACTAGTGCAAATACTTTAAATAGTTGGGAATGTTTTGTCTAAAGCACTATAAAGGTTTATCACTTCCAAAAAAAGTGCGATATGCAACTTAGGGTGCTTTCACACTACTGTTTTTTTCATTCAGCGGGGATCCGTCGTAAATCACATCCCACTGTAATGGCGTATTTTCGTTCCTTGCTATCCACCCCCACACAGTGTCCGCTGCCGAGAATAATCACAGACACAGGTCTCGGGAAAAAAATTTGCGCTCGCTATCACAGGAATGGGGAAATGTAACATGGAGTAAGTACTTTACAGTTTCAAGTGGGCAGGCCACGTCAACTATAGTTTGAAGTTTAATGCTGCCATGTACCGTAATTGAGGTTCTGGAGCTTTAAGAACCTGTATTATTTGGAAGTAGTAATTGTAGGTAGTTATCAGAAAGTTCAGAGTATTTTGCAGTCTTAAAGCAGTAGATATATAGCAAGAGGGTTTTACAGACCTGGAATCCTGTGGTACTTTCACAGCATGTCACGACACATGCAAAAATATGCTTGAAGCAAATAACAGGCAATTGCGTTGAGACGCGAGACCCTCAAATTTCTCTACATGCTGGCAGTATGTTCTTCTATACATTCAGTACACCCTACTTCTGAAGAAGCATGCATAAATCCGGACAGCGAGGATCCAGGGTTAAAAGACTTTAGCCATCTTGGCTGTAGAAGTCAGAGGAAGAATCCAAGGCATTGGCCAGGCAGTAAATCTTGTGGTGAGGAAGTGGTGCCACATCCTGTAGCAGACTGGGGAATTTCCAGCTCTGTGTCTGTCTAGACAAGTGACTGGAGTAGCTCACCTATTGAGCCTTGTGAGAGGATCACCAACCAATAGGACAACACTCAATTTACATGTCAAATTCTCACAATGCAAAATTATATAAATCATACGTTTCACCGTCAGATGGTGTTGCAGCACAACAAACAAAAAAAAATACATGGGAAGATGCATGAAAAGGACATTAAATGTGAAATTGATGTGATCTCACAGTCCAGGGGTACTTAAAGAAACGGGCAAAATCTAGACCGGGTCACAGCACCACTACATCAGTTTTAAATAGTAAAACCTGATGCAGCCGGAGATGTCCGCACTGCAGAGTGAATGCACGTGTGTATCACAACGGCGCCTTTCACATCAGCGTTTTGCTGATGTTTGCGGCGGATCCAGCCGACGTGCTGACCATAACCGGCAAGCCCCATGCATTGTATATGGGGCTTGCGGTCGGGTGCAACAAGTGCGGTTCTGCTGGATGCAACAGACCCAGCACTTGCAGCGGCAAAAAAACCCCACTGCTGCTTTTCTTTCACGGCCGCAAGTGCCGGACGAACAGGCATAACCGCACTTGCCGCAGCTGACCGCAAGCCCCATAGACAATGCATGGGGCTTGCCGAAGCAAGTGTAGCCGTTGGACGGCAGATCCGGCAGATGGTGTAAATCTGCCGGATCTGCCGCACATCATCAAAACGCTGATGTGAAAAGTCCCAACCTTCTTTCACCACATGTCATTCTTTACTTTAATTCAGCACTCAATCATGCAGGACAATTTCCCCTGGCACACAGGAAAATGGGTAAAGCAGTTCCTTGAAACAGAAAAAATGAAATAATGAAATGGCCGCCCAGAGTCCTGATCTAAACCCAATAGAAAACCTCTGGAAAATACTTGGTGACAAAGTAATGGCTAAGAAACCAACAACAGTCACAGAACTGTGGAAGAGACCAGAAGAAGAGTGGACCAAAATCCACCAGAGCAGTGTGAGAGACTAGTGATGTCCTGTGGCCGCAGATGCCTGAAGTCATTCAAAGCAAAGACCTGTATAAAGCAAAGGCCTGTACACTTCCTACTGATTGGGGACTGTTGTAACCTTTACAAAATATACTATCTTTCCCTGGGCTCTGTTCTTTAATCATGATCATCATGTTTTGGGTAAAATAAAGTTTTAAGGGTATGTTCTTGACTCACCCCAGTGGGGGCCGTGGGGTAGTCAGAGCCGGGCCTGACAATGTCATCGGGAATCTGGGGTATGTCACGGTGGCGTGACCTGGTCCGTGGCCACCCGGATGGGCAGTCAATAAAAAGGAAAAATGTAAAAGGGACATTATGGAGTAGTTTGACGTGACGCGCCCACGCATCTGGGGATGATAGCAATGGCAGCTGCGATGGTGTCGCTCCCCACGGGTGGAGCAGATCCCCAGGGCATCCGGAATAAGGGCTATTTGGGTGCTGGAGAGCTAGTGGGGCTGAGCTGGCCTGCATGGAAGGATCGGGACTTCTCCAGAAGACTCCTGCTGCCTTTGCGGCTGTTAAGTGTACCGCTCCTCAGGTGGGAAATAAGCAATCTCACACAATTCTGAGTTCCAAACCCTGTTTACTTCAGTTCTCTCTCTGCACGTACCACAGGTCATAGTTCAAGTACATTTGCGGTCCGGGTAGTCTTAGCAACCAGGATGACTTGTCCAGTACATCCCTTTCATGTTCCTTCCCTCTCGGGTCTTCCTGCCTCAGCGCTGCCTGCTCTCCTTCCTGCACGTGCCTCTGTGCACAGAACCCCAATCCAGCAGCCACGGGCCTTATTGGGCAACCGGGTGTGTCCCATGACCCTAGTACGGCTGCCTTCTTGGCAGATGTGCCGGGAGTTGGCCACAGCTCCTCTGGACCTCATCGCCACCAGTTCCATGGTTGGAGCTTGGAGTTTCCTCACCACCTTTCAGGGCCAGGTCCCTAGTTCGCCCTGCCCCTCTGCTTCACTGCAGACTCAGGCGCACGGGTGGATCGCTCACTGCCTGCGCCCCTAGGGCTTCCTCTGTCTCCTTGCGGTCTCTGGCCTTGGGACCCTGGACGAGCCTTATTTCTGCTCAAGTCCTCTGTGTCCGTCCTCTCTCGCTGCTGACCTCTTCCAATGGAACTCCTTCTTCCCGTGGTGCTTTCCCTTTGTTCTCTTCCTTTCCCTGACAATTTCCTGCTAACTTTCCCACCCACCAGCTTTCTCCCCCCCTGCTTTCCCACGGGCTGCCTGAGCTGTCCCACTACCTGAGTTCACCCGCTATCCCTGGGACCGGGTGTTTTGGGTGTGTTGATGGGTGACTGACTTACCAACCCTGGTTACAGCAGACGGGAATACTACACCCGTTAGGAGGGTGCAGTACCCCTTCGTGGCAACCAGACGGCAGGGCGCCACATTCTCATGATCTGGAGCACAGGGAGATCACAGCCGCCATGTGCCCAGGATCTGTGTTCCGGGCACGGTGGCTTTCCCTGCATTCACCCGCTAGGCCTCGCTTAAGACTCTGCAGTATTAAATCAACCTGCTGCAGAGATGCATAAGCGCGGCAACCTGCACCACAGGTGAAATACGCTGTGGCGAGGAGAAGCAAGAAATCCATCCACTATGTTTGTACTGTACAATGCAGCGTTTTGGATGCAGCTTATACTGGTCGTGTGCGCATACCCTAAGGTTATCAGCCTGACAAAGGGGCCATAGTGTCCGGAAAGCTTGTTATACTTACCATCTTTTCAGTTAGCCATTAAAAGGTATCAACAACTGAGGACTCTCAGATTCCAATATTTTTCTACCCTAAGTTGGTTATTTGAAAAACAGTGTTCTGGTGGCATGGTGTACCCCTTACACAAAAATCTTCAAATGTTGATCAATGTAGATTGCATTCTTTCTGCAAAAATCAAGTGATCGTACATTGTTCTCTAATTTTCATCACCAGTGTATGTACTTTTTATTACTCTCCAGTTTTCTTGCCATGTAGCATGGAAACAGAAGCAGCAAGTAGTATGATCAGGGCACTGCTCCAGCCTGTTCCGAGTCTCGTCCGACAAACTCGGATGTAAGTAGCAGAGTGTGTCCGAGCCCTTAGGCCACTTTCTTGACTTTGACTAGTCTTTTATTTGGACCCACACAGAATTATCCCTTTAGTGTTCCCACACAGCATGGCACCATTTTTTGCCCCCCACCTACCACACACACTTAAGGTACTGTCACACCCAGCAATATTGCTTGCAATTTCACTGGCAATTTTCTGGTTGCAGTGAAATCATGGACACATTGTTCTATTTTGTGGCCGTGTACAAATGGAACAATGTGTCCATGATTTCACTGCAACCAGCAAATTGCCAGTGAAATTGCAAGCAATATTGCCGCATGTGACGGTACCTTTAGAGTATGAATCCCCTAAAGCCATTCATACAGTAGGATGCCCCAGAAGCCCCTTACAAGGTATGATATCCCCAAAACGTCCTCGGGTAATGTATGATGCCCCAAAAGCCACCCATGCAGTATGATATTTTCAGTTTCAGAAAAAAACACTAGAAGGATAAAAAAATTTAAAACAACTTACCAAAAAACAGCCATGGTCTGATATCGATTGCACTCAGCAGAGCAGCGGGCTCATGAAGACAACACAATTAATGGTGGTTACAACACCAATTTCTGTGTCAATATTGAACAGATCTCGTTCATGAATCATGGACACATGCTCATTTTGTACCACCAAAGGAACTATGGTCCATGATTCACTGCAACCAAATTGTTCAGATATTGACACAAAATGGTGTGTTAACCACCATAAAATATAGATGCAACAATACAATTTACTGGCGATTTAACCAATCGGCTTTCACTGCTGCTGTCACAGCGGTGAAAACTGATACGTTACTGTGCCGGCAACCCAGCAATTTCAAACACTGCTGTTTGACAGCAGCGGTGTTTGAAGACATTGTAAGATAAAAACACATGCGACTATCGCACAGTGTGCTGAATGGGTGCAAGATTTTCTTGCATCCATATACTTACAATGGGTACTCATGGAAGGAAATCACGTTCAATCGCAGCATGCTGCGATTGAACTAGCATTTCACTCGCAATGCGAGTTCAGTGCGTGGATAACACACTGATATAACCAGTATCATTTAATGATACTGGTCCGAGTGCAATGTGAGAAAAAGTCTCACATCGCGACTCTCACACCCTTAACCTACCATGAAATGGGGGAGGTGATTGGTTGTATTTATAGTGTTGGCCAAAAGTAATTCTGCAATTCTGTCAGATAATACTCAGTTTCTTCCTGAAAATGATTGCAATCACAAATTTTTTGGTATTATTATCTTCATTTAATTTGTCTTCAATGAAAAAAACGCAAAAAGAATTGTCCTAAAGCCAAATTGGATATAGTTCCACACCAAACATAATGGGGAGTGGACAAAAGTATTGGCACTGTTAGAAAAATCATGTGATGCTTCTCTAATTTGTGTAATTAACATCACCTGTAACTTACCTGTGGCACCTAACAGGTGTTGGCAATAACTAAATCACACTTGCAGCCAGTTGACATGGATTAAAGTTGACTCAACCTCTGTCCTGTGTCCTTGTGTGTACCACATTGAGCATGGAGAAAAGAAGACCAAAGAACTGTCTGAGGACTTGAGAAACCAAATTGTGAGGAAGCATGAGCAATCTCAAGGCTACAAGTCCATTTCCAAAGACCTGAATGTTCCTGTGTCTACCGTGCGCAGTGTCATCAAGAAGTTTAAAGCCCATGGCACTGTGGCTAATCTCTCTAGATGTGGACGGAAAAGAAAAATTGACAAGAGATTTCAATGCAAGATTGTGTGGATGATGGATAAAGAACCTCGACTAACATTCAAACAAGTTCAAGCTGCCCTGCAGTCTGAGGGTACAACAGTGTCAACCTGTACTATCCGTCATCGTCTGAATGAAAAGGGACTGTATGGTAGGAGACCCATGAAGACCCCACTTCTTACCCCGAGACATAAAAAAGCCAGGCTGGAGTTTGCCAAAACTTACCTGAGAAAGCCTAAAATGTTTTGGAAGAATGTTCTCTCTTTTTGGGCAAAAGGCATCAACATAGAGTATACAGGAGAAAAAAAGAGGCATTCAAAGAAAAGAACACGGTCCCTACAGTCAAACATGACGGAGGTTCCCTGATGTTTTGGGGTTGCTTTGCTGCCTCTGGCACTGGACTGCTTGACCGTGTGCATGGCATTATGAAGTCTGAAGACTACCAACAAATTTTGCAGCATAACGTAGGGCCCAGTGTGAGAAAGCTGGGTCTCCCTCAGAGGTCATGGGTCTTCCAGCAGGACAATGAGCCAAAACACACTTCAAAAAGCACTAGAAAATGGTTTGAGGGAAAGCACTGGAGATGTGACGACCATCCACCGTGAGGCCGAGCTGCTGGTAGGCAGCACCCTGAGAAACCCCGAGACCCTTAACCCCTATACAGGGATCTGGAATTACAGCGGAGCCCAGGGGGTAGCTGCCTATATGAGCAACAGAGCCGGGGAGGTCGCCAGGGGAAAATCAAGACCCGAAAAACGAAGTCAGAAGTCCGAGTCAAAACCGAGAGGGCAGCGAAGGTACAAAATCGTCAGGCAGTAGCAGAGTCAAAAATCCAGGCAAAGGTCAAGGGCAAAAACCAAGAGGGCAGCTGAGGTACAAAATCAATAGGCAGAGGCAGAGTCAGAAATCCAGGCAAGGTCAGACACGAAACTAAACACACACACTATCACTGGGGAACCAAAACTATATCTGGCGGCCTGCAAGCCAGGCTCCAATGTACTTGAAGGGCACGGCTACCTCCCATAGGCTGGAGCTCCCAACCTGATGACCTCATCCGGACCGCCCCTAGATCCAGGCCAGATGGAGATGCACGACTGGCTCCACCCACGCCACCTCTGACAGAAGAACGCAGGCTGCGCCTAACGGACACCTCTGCAGGGCCCTTTCCTCTGCGACCAACACCACCCAGAGGGGAAACACAGCGGCGCTCAGCGACAGAGGCAGATGTCGCGGGAGCAGTTCCATATGAGGACAAGGCCCTCCTATCACCGGCGCCACCAGCCGAAGGAATCCGGCTCCTCCCAGCGGCCGAGGCAGGAACACCAGCCACCGAGTCCAATGGCGATGTGACAGGAGACTTCTAAGGTGGCCAGCAATGAGTCCAGACCTGAATCCCATAGAACACCTGTGGAGAGATCTAAAAATGGCAATTTGGAGAAGGCACCCTTCAAATATCAGGGACCTGGAGCAGTTTGCCAAAGAAGAATGGTCTAAAATTCCAGCAGAGCATTGTAAGAAACTCATTGATAGTTACCGGAAGCGGTTGATTGCAGTTATTTTGGCTAAAGGTTGTGCAACCAAGTATTAGGCTGAGGGTGCCAGTACTTTTTGTCTGGCCCATTTTTGGAGTTTTGTGTGAAATGATCAATGTTTTGCTTTTTGCTTCATTCTCTTTTGGGTTTTTTCATTGAAGACAAATTAAATGAAGATAATAATACCAAAGAATTTGTGATTGCAATCATTTTCAGGAAGAAACTGAGTATTATCTGACAGAATTGCAGGGGTGTCAATACTTTTGGCCAACACTGTATATGCACAATGTTTCCATAGGGCGTCAGTCACACAGGCAGGGCTGCCACTAGGAATTTCGGGGCCCCTGATTGCCAAAGGCAGGAGAAGAATACAGCCAGCAGAGGTAGCCGGGACTATAGGAGCGGCATCCGCGGGGGGCTACCACTGGTACACACACCTTGTACGCACGCAGCTCTGCTCTGTACACCTCATATGCATGCAGCTCCATTCCATACACCTGGTACACACATGGCTCTGCTCCATACACCTCGTACACACGCGGCTTGGCTCCATACACCTCATACACACTCGGCTCCGCTCCAAACACCTCGTGCACACGCCGCTCCGTACACTTTGTACACTCGGCTCCGCTCCATACACCTCGTACACACATGGCTTAGCTCTGTACACCTTGTACAGACTTTGCTCCTCTTCATACACCTCATACAAACACGGCTCCGCTCCTAACACACACGGCTCCACTCTGTACACCTCGTACACACGCGGCTCCACTCTGTACACCTTGTACACCCAGTCCGCTCCGTACACCTTGTACATACTCAGCTCTGCTCCATACACTTTGTAGACATGGCTCCGCTCCATACACCTCATACACACAAGGCTCTGCTCTGTACACCTCCTACACACAGCTCCGCTCCGTACACCTTGTACACACGGCTGTTCTCCGTACACCTCGCACTCATGGCTCCACTTCGTACTGTAGGGATCAGTCTCTATAGCAGCAGCAAGTAAGGCAGTGACACTCAGGCTCAGTCCAAAAACAAGTGTGTTTTATTTCACACAATGGCAAAACAAACAAAAAAAGGTCCTTACATCAGGATAATAGCGTCGGCCCTAAACCTGCTCCTCCTGGAGCTCGCCTAGGGGTCCTTCCCCACCTTGGGGTCCGGTACACACTCCCTGTGTGCTCACAGGCTCCTTTTCCACCGACTGAACTCCTCTCTAGTCTGATCTCATCTCACAACACCTTGACAGCCGTCTCTTCCGGCCTAACCTTTTTCACCTGTCTTTCCCTCCCAGCTACTTCAAAAGCCTGGGGCGGGAGATGAGGAATGAAGGCCCGCCCAAAAACCTTCCCCCATTCCTCATAGATGAGGTCCCATAACAGGCTTTACCAACAGCCACCGGTCTCAGTAACGGTGGCCATACCTACCCCACCTATGCTCATGTAAGCATCTCCCGTCCCATACATGCAGTAGCTCACCATCCTTGGGGAAACATAGCGTCCCTCTACCACCATTCCCCTTGCTACCTCACAGTACACTGTGTACACACTCGGCTCTGCTCTGTACACCTTGTACATGTGGCGCCCCTGCGTCCAGGAGGCCACAAAGGGAACTGCAGCCAGGCAGGTAGGACGACAGTTGCACACCAACACCCTCACAACCCACGTACAGTAGAGGGCAGCACCCAACCCGGAGCCTAGAAACTCTAAGCAGGCGAGGGGTGGTGGGTTTAGAGCAGTGGGTGGGCAAACACGTAGTCAGGTGACAGAAGGTAAAAATAGTGAAGGAGGAGGAGAAAGGAGTCAGTAGGCCGAGGTAGGCTGAGCAGTAAAGAAGGAATCACACGTCCTGGCAAAGTGGGGTGTAAGGAGCTCAGAATCTGAACGCTCCAGTGCGAGCCGCAGAGAGAAAGCCTATCCGGAGCCAGCACCCCAGGAGTGTGAGGGAAGAGAGGGACGGTGATACCCGGGCCCTAGAATTACAGCCGAGGCGACCAGACTGCAGGCGGAGTAGCCCTCCTATGATACTGGAAGACACAGTACAGAGAGCCTGGTAGAGCCTCACATGGGAGGACTGCTGGAGGCTAGGCTGAGTAGAGTGTCGGCTCTAGAGGGGACCGTAGTTTCACCCGGCATCCCCAGACAACTGACGGGGGACCACAGCTACACGTTAGGGTCCCTACCCCAAAGGACAGGCAGCTCAGTGACAACCAGGAGGACCCACAGGGGCTCGAGTCACCGCCATACTGTCCGGAGTCACGCATAATCAAGTGAACAGATACAGAGAAAGTTAACAGCCTGGAAAGGACACAGAGACAGAGTGAGGGGTCACAGAGAGGAGAGACCTGGCTGCAGAGAGTAAAGGGATCCCGGAGGGGAAAGTGTGCTCGTGTACTGAACTGAACTGTAAGAACTGTACTGAACTGTGAACTGAACTTGAGAACTTGAGAAGTAAACACGGTGAACCCTCAACACGAATCCCTTGTTTGTCTCTGCCTGAATACTACTCCTTCCATACAGGTTTGCAGCAGCCCTACAACTGGAGAGCCACAGCGTGCAGGCTCCAACACTGAAGGAGGATTCCTGCATCATCTGGACAGTAAGTGTACTGCACTCAGCATCAGGCCTGCGCACTACACAATAGACTATAACCATCACTGCCCCGGGGAATACAGTTTTGCCCACGGGAACTATTCCATCTACGCTGCCATTACATCATCCCCGGAGGTTCTGCAGCGGCCCCATTACTGGCCGCACACAGTGGGTGGCGTCACGACTGACATTCCCCTGTAAATATCCCCTTATTATTGCCAGGGCCCGGGACACGGTCCGGAACGGGACCACCCGTGACTTCCCCAGTAGCAGACCCGGTCCGGTACCGAGTACCCTGTCCCAGTGGGCTCGACATACACATTCGGCTCCTTTCTGTACACCCAGTACACACTTGGCTCCGTACACCACGTACACACTCAGCTCTGCTCCATACACCTCGTACACATGGCTCCTCTCCGTACACCTTACACACACGGCTCAGCTCTGTACACCTTGTGCACACTCGGCTCTGCTCTGTACACCCTGTACACGCAGCTCCGCTCTGTACATCCCGTACACACTCGGCTCTATACACCTCGTGCACACTCTGCTCCGTACACCCTGTACACCTCGCACACACAGCTCTGCTCCGTACACCTCGCACACACTCGGCTACGCTCCACACACCTCGTACACACTAGGCTCTGCTACATCAACACTAAATCCCTTCTGACCCCTTACAAACTTCCCCTCATCCAGCATCATGACAACCAGCACATCAGAGTCCTGCATACATGTGATCCCTGTCTCCTCCCCTCCATGTGACATCATCACAGGTTCTGTAAGCACAGAGCAGCCATGGATGTGGTGTGCAGCTCTACAGGTAGAGAAGAATGCGACTGGGACCATAGGAGGGGAAGTCACATCTGCAGGGGGGGCCCAGTGCCACCCTCTAGTGGCACTGCTGCTGCATCAGTTCAGTTTGCCAGCCTCATGATAGATGCGCCCCTGGGCCCGTGCAAGATGTGAGGGGGTGGGGCCCTGCTCCAAACGGCCATGCCCCCAGTGTCACAGCCGGGCCCCCTTGCCTTTGATCCAATGGCCACATCCCCTGCAGCCAGGCCCGGGGCCCATGACTCAAGGCAGAGCTGTACCTCCCTAGTGGCGGCCCTGCGCACAGGTACGTACGATGCAAAGTGTCTGTATACAACCTATTGATCACACCCATACTATTAGATGAAACAGGCTGTCCAGTACAATGTATATGCACCACACAGAACAGATGCCATAAAAGGGCTCAGCTGCATCCTGCAAAAAGATGAAAAAGTGCCAAAAAAATGATGAATGATAATGTGAGGTGTTGGTGAATATTTTTGCCAAAATATGTAAACTTGCAACCCACATCAAGGGCCCTCACGCTTACGAGTCCCTAAACTCTATATTCAGAAAAATCACTAGAAGGACAACAATTCAAAAAACTTACCAAAAAACAGCCATGGTCTGATATCCATTGCACTAAGCAGGACACAGTAGCGTTCAATGAAAGGCAACACAAGTGCAGAATACTGATGAGGACCCTTGACGTGAGTTGCGAGCTTAGGTATTTTGGCCAAAAAATTGATCTCAGATTAATTTCACCTATAGTTCGAAGCGCACACCTCTGTCTCCAAAATTTCTCTGGTGCTGCACCAGTGCTCTGGAATGCACTACTCCTAAACATCTTGAATAATCTATTTATTAGTTAGATAGGACCGTTCTGATAAGGGTCACCGTTGCGAGGTGAAACGGCTTACGTACATTTTTTGCAAAAAACGTATTAACTTAGTACCTTGTTTTTGATACTGTTTGTTACTATGCACTTGATTTTATTATTACCTTTTTATAGCAGTGTGCTTCCACATGTTTGTTATACTGATTTTTTCTGTTGTTTAGTTATGTGGTGGTGTGAACGCAGTCCTACTAGACCCGTTCACATTGTGCCCTGGCTCAGTTGCAGTTTTTCATTGTGAATAATCTCTAGTTCCCATGTTTTTAAGCATGCTTTAAAAACATATCTCTTTAAACAGGTTTATCACTTCAACTCCCTAACTTAACTTTTCCCTCTTCCCTGATCCACCTTTCTAAATGTTAAACACAACCTGCCCCTTCCTACTCGTCTGTCTTCTAATCCTTCCTAAAACTAATAGCACGTAAGTGCATATAGACCAAACTGGCTGATGACCGGAGCATGTGGGCTCATATGAAAAACCCCTATTTATCATAATGATGGCTGGACCAGATCCAACAAGCATGTCCTACTGTCCCCTATGTCCTTTTAGACTGTAGGGCCCTCCTTTCTCCTGTAACTGGTAAACTATGTATTAGTTTGTATTGTTGTTGTCTGTACATTGCCTCTGCTTGATTGTAAAGGTCTGCCGAATATGTTGGTGCTATATAAATAAAATGTATTATTATTATTAAAGACTAAGGTCCCAAACCATCAAGAAGTTTTCTCGCAAAATGGCACAAACAATTTTGGGCGACTCGCAGTTGTGCAAAAGTTTTTAGTGAATATTGATGTTTCTCCTGTTAATAACTTTGGTGCCTCTTAATCAAGACTGGTGTGAATTGGGGCCTACGTCCTTCTTCTTGTGTAGCCTATGTAGATCTTCATTTAAACCATAAGATGGCAGCAGTAGATTTTATTTTACCTGTAATGTGTTAAAGGAATCCTAACTTCTTTCTACATCATTTGTGCCCTTTCTAGGAGTACTTTTCTGCTCGTCTGTGACTACGACAGAGAATGGGTTAGGCTGGCTTCACACCACGGCAAGATCCGATCCGGGGCTGTCAGGGGTGAACCTGACAGTCCCGGACCGGATCAGCATACAGAACCGGAGGGCAAATATGCCATCCGATCCGGTGTGCAGCCGGATGCAGCTGCCACTGCTCATGATTCAGGACCTTGGCTCGCGGGGAGCTAGCAGCGGTCCTGAAGTAACAGCGGCGTGCAGCCGCAGGTGTCCAGTTCCCGGATCCTCCCGGACCCGGCCCCATAGGCTCCCATATTAGGGAGCGCCGGATTGCGATCCGGGAGGATCTGGGAGAATCCGGGAGGATCCGATTTGGGGAGATTTTTCTCCCCGGACACAAAAATGCTGCATGCTCCGATTTTGTGTCCGGGAGAAAAATCCGATACCTCCCGGATTCTACCGGACATCCAAAAAGGATGCCAAAAGACATTCATCCGGCGTATTCCGGCCCCATAGGGTTACTATGGGGCCGGAATCGATCCGGGGGTGTCCGGTTCATACCATCCATGGTATGAAGCCAGCCTCAGGCCTATTTCACATCTAAGCCTGATACGCGTTTTGCTTCATTTGCATTTCTATGCGTTTTTATAGGTAAAACGTATCCAAATGCATCCGATTTTGCCCCCATTGATTTTAATGGACACGCATGCAAAAACACATGTGTATTTTCAAAGCGCAAAAACGCATGTGTTTTAGCAAACGCAACCAAAAACGTCGGCCAATGCGTCTAGGACTGCGTTTGCAAAAACACATGCGTTTTTTTGCGCTTTGAAAATGACACATGCTTTTTGCATGCGTGTCCATTAAAATCAATGGGGGTAAAAACAGATGCATTTTTAGCATAAAAACAAAAGACCAGGCTTACTGTAGATGTGAAAAGGGCCTTAGACTAGTTAAAAACAAGATAACACAGCAGATACATTGTTATTTTTATATTATTATTTACATTGAACCAGTATTTTCTGTTACATACAGGCGCATCTCAATAAATTAAAATGTTATCAAAAAGTTAATTTATTTCAGTAATTCAGTACATAAAGTGAAACACATATATTCTATAGAGTCGTTACAGAGTGATCTATTTCAAGTGTTTATTTATGTTAATGTTGATGATTATGGCTTACAGCCAATGAAAACCAAAGGTCATTATTTCAGAAAATTAAAGTAGGAAGAATGAAGGGATAAAAACTGCGCTGCCGTATTCCACGAGACATCAATGGGTGAATATAATATTGATTTATTAATCAACGTGTTTTAAGGCTCCCTGATACATGGCAATATGATATTGATTTTTGATGATATTCTATTTCATTGAGATGCTCTAGTAAGGGCCTTTTCACATCTGCATTTCTTTTCCATTTGGGTTGCAATGTGTTTTTGACAGCATGTGTGCCAAAAACGCATAGAAACGCATTGGAAACGCAGTGCGTTAATGCACCCATTGGTTTAAATGGAAAACGTTTTGGGCTCCGTTTGCAAAAGCATATACATTTAGCATTTTTTAAAAAAAACATTTTAATCTGCTTTGCTGCTCAACTGAGCATAAAAAATATGATGAAATGTTCTCTTTCAGTGATTAACCATATCCACAGGATTTAATGCTTTATTTAATTATGAATGAAAAGCACTGACTTATCAGGAATGCAGCAACATATAGGCTAGGGTCACACGTTAAACCTGAATTCCGTTCACCGCATCCAGATCCGGATGCGATGAACGCAATTGTCTTCAGACATTCAGCAATGCGGGAACCGGATGTGTAATCCTGAGCACTGCGGTTCCCGCATATACTTTGCTTATTCCCGCATAGTGGCTACACTGTTCTGGGTATGTAAAACTATTTTTTTTTAAAATTTTATAAATTGTCTCCAGGGGGTGCCCAGTCCCCTTAGAGCCTTCCACCCACTCAGGTGGGCATATAATGGCTATACTTTATACGCTCCTGTCAGTATGCACGTTTTTGATCAAAGCTGCCAGTTCTAAGGGGAGATACAGTGCCAGGCATCCTGATGGCGCGCACTATTGCTTTGGTTATAGTTGCGCCACGCTCCCAGTCTGAAGCCTTTACTGAGATACCTGGGCAGCGGCCCAATAACATAGCTAAGTTGGCTCGCCTCAGACCGGCGCTTCATCATATAACACAAAGCTAGATGCCGCGCTACTAAAGAGTCGCGTTTCATGAACACTGTAGCAAGGGAGCTAAGGGTACTTGGACACTAAGATTACAGGCCATTAGGTACACATTAAGTTTTTTTTTAAGAATCCTGATCCGGTTAGAGCTTTCAAAAAGTAAATCGGACAACGAGTCCTCAGATTAACCAATGCTCACACGGATGGCTTCAAAGCCATCCGGTTTGCTGTCCAGACGCTGCCCTTTCCGTTAAATCAGTTATTGCAGCTTTTGATCTCCAACGGTTCTGAAACCGCTGTGCAAAACGGATGGCTCAGGTTGTAAATCTGAAACCGGCAATCATAGTTTCTGCAAGACCGCTATATCGGAGTGGGCAAGTTATTTCTAATAAAGTTTAGTGACATTTATAGCTTACATGTTTGATGTTCTGGGGGCTCTAGACTCCCCTGGTTTTTGGGACGGCTCCATCCCGGTTGGCTTCTTCTACAATTGTCCCATGGCACGGGTCCTCCAGATCCGTCAAGTCCCCAAACTTCCGCCGCCGTATATATACAGGGGTGCCTGCACCCCTCTGTTAGTAGATTTCCTGTATTGCCCAACTGAGCTGAAATTGTTCGTAAGTCAAATCTTACAAAGTTCGTAGCAGTCCGTGTTAGTGTAAATTCCATGATGGGGCTGTTTGCTGCAGTGCCCCTCAAAATTATTTGGCCGCAGCCCCTGTGGCAATCCTGGTCTGTGAGGGCCCAGACGTATTAAGGGCGGGGCTTAACGCCAGCACCAGACAGCCAGGCAGCCCGCCACTTCTATGGGCCAGGCCACCCTCAAAAATTCTGATGAAGGCCGAGGCGGCCTATTATGGCCACGATGCTGCACGCAACGATCAGCCCCTGCCCATGGATTTCCCAAAAACAGCTCCTCAGAAATGTAATAAACCTGTACATGTATACTGGATCATTACGTTATGGAACGGATTAAGAATATCAATGAGAGTGATCAGGGACCCATTATAGTGATTACGGGGGCGAGAGTTTTGGACTAGTGCTCGACCAGGCGTGCCTTTTGGGACAACTTTTTAGTGAAAATGCCACGAAGTCGCGGTGGGATCCTAGAGGTGGTATCTAAGTCCCCTTAGAGACCTCAACTTTCATTTGTGTTAATTTTAACACTTTAAGAGAAGTACAGTTAGCTTCGCAATAGCGGATCAGCAAACTATGCAGTTGCCGGATGGCTCAGGATTACACATCCTGAGCCATCCGGTTACTGCAGTGCGGTATACTGCACACATTTTTGAAAAAAAATGTGTGTGCCCGGCATTGCGTTCACCGCATCCGGATCTGAATGCGGTGAATGCAATTCTTGTTTTAAATGTGACCCTAGCCTACAGCAGTATATGCCCACCTGAGTGGATGGAAGGTCTCTAGGGGACTGGGCACCCCCTAGAGACATTGTACAAGCATTTATTAATAAAATTAATAGTTTTACAAACAACAGAGCACTTTGCTTATCCCGGCTGCAGCCGGGATAAGCAAAGTATATGCGGGAACCGCAGTGCTCAGGATTACACATCCGGTTCCCGCATTGCGGATGTTAAAACCGCTCCGAAAAACTGCAGCCTGCATGATTTTTCACGCAGGCTGCAGAGCCGGAGACAGAATCCGGATTGCTTGTGAAGCAATCCGGTTTTTAGCATAGGCTCCTATGAGGAGCGTTTCCTGATCCTTTTTGAAAGCTCAAAACCGGATCAGGTTTTAAAAAAAAACAAAACGCAGATGTGACCCTAGCCATAGAAGATATAAAGGGGTCATTGGATTTACACTGCAAAGACCTGCATGAGCATATCTGTGGTTTGGTGGGTTGATTTTACTAACAGATTTCCTTTTAGGTGGCCATTTATAGCTTGTCCCTTGTTGATTTTGGACATCTAAGGCTAGCTTCACGCCACGGTTTTTGGGATCAGGTTCTGTCTAGTTTGGATCGGACAGAACCTGATCCGGTTTTGCCTCCCATGTATCCCTATGGTGCCGGATTGGTCCTATTTGGCCATCAAGTTTTGTGTGTTCTGTGCCTGAGCCGGTTTTGTCAGGTTTTTCACCGTGCCCAAAATCTGAGCTTGCAACATTTTTGGTCTCCGGTGCAAAAATCAGACAAAACTGAACAGAACCAGATCCGGCGAAATCTGGTTCCCATATAATGGAAGTCTATGGTGCAGTAAAAAAAATAGTTGTCCGGATCCGATATTAAGCACAGAGCATGCTCAGAAATCCTGCCGTCCAATCTTCAGCACCATGGACAGCAGTATTTCAAGCTCAGGCTGTGAATTCAGCACCAGCACCAAGGACAGCGGCAGAGCAGACACAGGCAGACTTCAGCACTATGGACAGCGACAGAAAACGAATCCTGTTAAAAACCTGATCAGGGACCATATTTGGCCACACTTTCTACACATCCTGTCCTGTCAGGTTCTGTCCGGGTGATCCTGCAAAAAACAGGATCCATCCTGAAAGACAAAAACCATGTGTGAAGCCGGCCTAACCAGGTTTGAATGGAATGTAAGAGAAGTGAGGCTCAACTGAGAGCTGAAATACAGACTACTTTTAGTATTGTATTGTGATCACATCATTTGGACACTCAGGCCCTGCTCACACTGTGCTTTTTTGATCCATTTTTTTAGATCCGTTTTTGCAGTGAAAATACAGTGAACACATCACTCAAATGGAATCCCAGCAAAGTGTATTGTTTGTCAGGTTTTGCTGTTCAATCTGTGCTTTCATGACCTGGTGTTTTTTTCTCTTGAAAGTAATCTGCAAAAAGACTGAGCTGTCAATTATGGCTGCGCTTTTCAGATCCGCTTTTCCCATTGAAACCATTGTGAATGGGCTAAAAAAACACCATAAAAAGCACAGCCAAAACGGATCAAAAATAGATCAGAAATGGATGATCCATTTCTGATCCATTTTTTTTTAAAAAAAGCTGATCCAGATTTCCAGCTGAAAAAGAGAAAAACGCACAAGAAAAAACAGACCAAAAATGCACAGTGTGAACATAGCCTTAGTCTGCTTTCACATCAGCGTTTTTTGAAATTCGGGCAGATGCGGTAAAAAAAACGCATCTGCCGCGATTACCGCATAACCGCGACACTTGGGGCAAGCCCCATGCATATGTCTGTGGGCTTGCGGTAAGGGTGTGGCAGATGCGGCAAATGCGGTTTCGGCACTTGCGGCAGGTGCGACCGCAAAAAAAACGCTGTTTGCAGCGTTTTTTTTCGCGGCCCGCACCTGCCGTAACTGCACTTGCCACATCTGCCGCACCCTTACCGCAAGCCCCATAGACATTGCATGGGGCTTGCCGCAATGTGTGCCGCAAGTGTCGCGGTTATGCGGTAATCGCGGCAGATGCGTTTTTTCACCGCATCTGCCGCGAATTTCCAAAAAACGCTGATGTGAAAGGGCCCTTAGAGGTTCATGTACACTCTATGCCTCTATGGGGATCTAAGTTCAATACATCGGAAAAGTGGGAGATTCAAGTTACATTACAGCCTTCTGAATGAAGCCTATCTGGTTTTCTTGACATATTTAACTGTGGGTGAATATAAAGGATATAAAGTGTACATACAGTTAGGTCCATATATATTTGGACACTGACACAAATTGAGTTGTTTTTACCTGTTTACTGAAACATATTCAACCTATCTATTATAATCTCCTAATCGTGTCTGTCAGACACCGCTCTGTCAGCCTCCTCCTGCCCGCACCCACCCACTGGAGTGGGTGCGCCCACCTCTGGGCCTCTCTTGCCCACCGCAGCCACCCGCCGCTCCATTCCCACCACCCGCTGCTCCATTCACCTCCCCCTGCTGCTCCATTCACCTCCCCCCGCTGCTCCATTCACCTCCTCCTGCTGCTGCATTCATCTCCCCCCGCTGCTCCATTCACCTCCCCCACTCCATTCTCCCCCCCGCTCCATTCCCCTCCCGCCCGCTCCATTCACCCCTCTCTCCCCGCCGCTCCTTCTCACCCGCACCCGGTGTTTACATCGCCACTACAGCAGGTAATGAGCAGTCATGTGACAAGCTCTGTGCACGTCACTTCAGCCCACCTATTACATGACCGCTCATTACCTGCTGTAGTGGTGATGTAAACACCGGGTGCGGGTGAGACCGGAGCGGATAGGAGGGTGATCCATCCTGCTCTGACCACTGGCCCTCCATCCTGCGCTGACCACTAGCCCTCCATCCTGCGCTGACCACTGCCCCTCCATCCTGCGCTGACCACTGAGCCTTCATCCTGCGCTGACCACTCTGCCTCCATCCTGTGCTGACCACTGGCCCTCCATTCTGCACTGACCACTGGCCCTCCATCCTGCGCTGACCACTGGCCCTCCATCTGGCTAGACCACTGGCCCTCCATCCTGTGCTAACCACTGGCCCTCCATCCTGCGCTGACCACTGGCCCTCCATCCTGCGCTGACCACTGGCCCTCCATCCTGCACTGACCACTGAGCCCCATCCTGCGCTGACCACTGGCCCTCCATCCTGCACTGACCACTCTGCCTCCATCCTGCGCTGACCACTCTACCTCCATCCTGCGCTGATCACTCTGCCTCCATCCTGTGCTGACCACTCTGTCTCCATTTTGCGCTGACCACTCTGCCTCCATCCTGTGCTGACCACTCTGCCTCCATCCTGTGCTGACCACTCGCCTCCATCCTGTGCTGGCCATTCTGCCTCCATCCTGTGCTGACCACTGAGCCTCCATCCTCTGCTGGCCACTCCATCCTGTGCTGACCACTGAGCCTCCATCCTGTGCTGACCACTGAGCCTCAATCCTCTGCTGACCACTCCATCCTGTGCTGACCACTGAGTCTCTATCCTGTGCTGACCACCGAGCCTCCATCCTGCGCTGACCACCGAGCCTCCATCCTGCGCTGACCACTGTAGCCTCCATCCTGCGCTGACCCCGAGCCTCCATCCTGCGCTGACCCCTGAGCCCTCCATCCTGCACTGACCACCGAGCCTCAATCCTGCGCTGACCACTCTGCCTCCATCCTGCGCTGAACCACTCTGCTTCCATCCTGCGCTGACCACTCTGCCTCCATCCTGCGCTGACCACTCAGCCACCGCGCAGTGCTAACCACTGAGCCACTGCGCTGTGCTAACCACTGAGCCACCACGCTGTGCAAAGCACTGAGCCACCGCATTGTGCAAACCACTGAGCCACCGCGCTGTGCAAACCACTGAGCCACCGCACTGTGCAAACCACTGAGCCACCGCACTGTGCAAACCACTGAGCCACCACACTGGCAAACCACTGAGCCACCACACTGGGCAAACCACTGAGCCACCGCACTGTGCTAACCACTGAGCCACCGCACTGTGCTAACCACTGAGCCACCGCACTGTGCTAACCACTGAGCCACAATATAGTGCTAATCACTGAGCCACCGTACAGTGCTAACAACTGAGCCACCATATACGCTGCTAACCACTGAGCCACCATACTGTGCTAACCACTGAGCCGCCATATACATTGCCAACCACTGAGTCACCGTATACAGTGCTAACTACTGAGTCACCGTATACAGTGCTAACTACTGAGCCATCGTATACTGTGCTAACCACTGAGCCACCATACCTTGCTAAACATTGAGCCACCGCGCAGTGCTAACCACTCAGCCACCATACTGGGCTAACCACTGAGCCACCATGCAGTGCTAACCATTGAGCCATTGCACTGTGCTAACCATTGAGCCACCGTACAGTGCTAACCACTGAGCCACCTTACAGTTCTAACCACTGAGTCACCATATACACTGCTAGCCACTGAGCCACCATACTTTGCTAACCACTGAGCCACCATATACATTGCCAACCACTGAGTCACCTTATACTGTGCTAATCACTGAGTCACCGTGTACAGTGCTAACCACTGAGCCACCTTATACAGTGCTAACCACTGAGTCTCCATACAGAGTAACCACTCTGCCTCCATATAGTGCTAACCACTGAGCCACCATACTGTGCTAAACACTGAGCCACCATACAGTGCTAACCACTGAGCAACCATATACTGTGCTAACCACTGAGCCACCATGCTTTGCTAAACACTGAGCCACCGCGCAGTGCTAACCACTGAGCCACCATACTGTGCAAACCACTGAGCCACCGCACTGTGCAAACCACTGAGCCACCACACTGTGCAAACCACTGAGCCACCCCACTGTGCTAACCACTGAGCCACCGCACTGTGCTAACCACTGAGCCACCATACAGTGCTAACCACTGAGCCACCGTACAGTGCTAACAACTGAGCCGCCATATACACTGCTAACCACTGGGCCACCATATACATTGCCAACCACTGAGTCACCGTATACAGTGCTAACTACTGAGTCACTGTATACAGTGCCAACTACTGAGCCAGCATATACTGTGCTAACCACTGAGCCACCATATCTTGCTAAACACTGAGCCACCGCGCAGTGCAAACCACTGAGCCACCATACTGTGCTAACCTCTGAGCCACCATACTGTGCTAACCACTGTGCCACCATATACAGTGCCAACCACTGAGCCACTATAGAGTGCTAATCACTGAGTCACCATATACAGTGCTGACCACTGAGTCACCATATACAGTGCCAACCACTGAGCCACTATAGAGTGCTAACCACTGAGGCTCCATATACAGTGCTAACTACTGAGCCAGCGTATACTGTGCTAACTACTGAGCCCCTGTATACTCTGCTAACGAGTGAGCCGCCGTATACTCTGCTAACGACTGAGCCGCCATAAAGTCTGCTAACCACTGAGCCCCCATATACTCTGCTAACCACTGAGCTGCCATATACTCTGCTAAGCACTCTGCTGCGGGCAGGAGAGGGCTGGGGAACAGCAGCCGGGTGTGGGCAGGAGGGCCCCTCCCCCCTCCTGCCCGTTCCTGGACGCTGTTCCCCAGCCCCCTCCTGCCTGCACCCGGGCGCTGTCCCCCTGGCCCTCTCCTGCCCGCACCCGCCCCCTCTTCCCCAGCCCCCTCCTGCCCGCACCTGCCCTCTCTTCCCCGACACCTCCTGCTCGCACCCGGCCGCTCTTCCCCGGCCCCTTCCTGCCCGCACCTGGCAACTCTTACCCGGCCCCCTCCTGCTCGCTGTTCCCCGACCCCTTCCTGCCCGCACCTGGCCGCTGTCCCCCGGCCCCCTCCTGGACTCAGCACCGCTGCACACTGGCACCGCTGCACACCGGTACTGCTGTAGGTATCTACTATATAATTGTCTACTTCTGTCTGTTTGTCTGTAACGCAAATCCTGCGATGCTGATTGGTCAGGCCAGCCGCCCACGACCAATTAGCAACAGGTACAGTCCGCCTGCAAATTGGCGCGTGATTTCAACCACGCTTCGCTGATTGGATGCGCCCGGCCGGTTGCCAGCAATCAGCGATATTGGCACATGATTTAAACCCAGCTTCGCTTTGCATTATTCTTAAATCTTCAGAAATAAACTACATACATACTCTAGAATACCCGATGCATTCGAATCGGGCCACCAGTGGCGTACCATCCGCGGTCGCAGGGTCGCAAGTGAGACCGGGCCCGAAGGCACAGGGGCCCGGAGCCCGCCGACCCCTGCTGCCGCTGCATCAGCTGTGTGGCGCTCTACCTGGCTGGTCCCCAGGCGGATGATCACGGTCGCCGGAGGACTTACTGGCACTCACTGGCACTGACGTTGCAGCCACCCCTCACCCCTTCTTCCTCTGCATGCAGACCGTGGGAGCAGGCTGGGGACTGTAGGAGGTATGCAGCAGCACGCCTACCTCTCTGCTGAAGAGGAGCTGCTTAGAGTATTCCGGCCTGGCCTGCTCTCCTCCTCCTCCTCCTCCTCACACATCACCGCTTTAGTCACTGCTTCCTGGGCCTGGCATGAAGACCTTCAGGGAGCAAGGAGAACACAGGAGAGAAGGTGCAGGGTGTGTGTTGACTGTGTGTGCAGTGTATGAGACTGTGTGTGCAATGCATGTGACTGTATGTGCAATGTATGTGACTGTGAGTGCAATGTATGTGACTGTGAGTGCAATGCATGTGACTGTGAGTACAATGCATGTGACTGTGAATGCAATGTATGTGACTGTATGTGCAATGCATGTGACTGTGAGTGCAATGTATGTGACTGTGAATGCAATGTATGTGACTGTGAGTGCAATGTATGTGACTGTGTGTGCAATGCATGTGACTGTGTGTGCAATGCATGTGACTGTATGTGCAATGTATGTGACTGTATGTGCAATGCATGTGACTGTGTGTGCAATGCATGTGACTGTGTGTGCAATGTATGTGACTGTGTGTGTGGTGAGCAGGCTGTGTGTGCAGAATTATATTATCTGGAACGGCTATGAGGCGGCATTATAGTCAGGCGGCATTATATTATCTGGAGCGGCTATGAGGCAGCATTATAGTGAGGCGGCATTATATTATCTGGTGCGGCTGTGAGGTGGCATTGTATTATCTGGAGCGGCTGTGAGGCGGCATTGTATTATCTGGAACGGCTGTGAGGCGACATTATATTATCTGGTGCGGCTGTGAGGCGGCATTATATTATCTGGAGCAGCTGTGAGGCGGCATTATATTATCTGGTGCGGCTGTGAGGTGGCATTATATTATCTGTAGCGGCTGTGAGGCGGCATTGTATTATCTGGAGCGGCTGTGAGGCGGCATTATACTATCTGGTGCGGCTGTGAGGCGGCATTATATTATCTGGAGCGGCTGTGAGGCGGCATTGTATTATCTGGAGCAGCTGTGAGGCGGCATTATATTATCTGGAGCGGCTGTGAGGCGGCATTGTATTATCTGGAGCGGCTGTGAGGCGGCATTATATTATCTGGTGCGGCTGTGAGGCGGCATAATATTATCTGGAGCGGCTGTGAGGCGGCATTGTATTATCTGGAGCTGCTGTGAGGAGGCATTGTATTATCTGGAGCGGCTGTGAGGCGGCATTATATTATCTGGTGCGGCTGTGAGGCGGCATTATATTATCTGGTGCGGCTGTGCGGCGACATTATATTATCTGGAGCTGCTGTGAGGCGGCATTGTATTGTCTGGAGCTGCTGCGAGGCGGCATTGTATTATCTGGAGCTGCTGCGAGGCGGCATTGTATTATCTGGAGCTGCTGCGAGGTGGCATTGTATTATCTGGAGCGGCTGTGAGGTGGCATTGTATTATCTGGAGCGGCTGTGAGGCGGCATTGTATTATCTGGTGTGGCTGTGAGGCGGCATTATATTATCTGGGGCGGCTGTGAGGCGGCATTGTATTGTCTGGAGCGGCTGTGAGGCGGCATTGTATACTCTGGAGTGGCTGTGAGGCGGCATTGTATTATCTGGAGCGGCTGTGAGGCGGCATTATATTATCTGGAGCGGCTGTGAGGTGGCATTATATCTGGTGCGGCTGTGAGGCGGCATTGTATTAACTGGTGCGGCTGTGAGGCGGCATTGTATTATCTGGTGCGGCTGTGAGGCGGCATCATACTATTGGAGGATCATATATACCTGGATGAGGGACATTAATACATAATGAAGGGCAGAGAGGTCAATTCATGAGTCTCTATAGGATTTAGAACATTACTTGGGACCCGTACATCTGACCAATGTGGGCGCCCGGGGGAAGGGGGGGGGCCCAGGTCCTAATTTCGTACCGGGGCCCTTCGGACTCTAGTTACGCCACTGCGGGCCACTATCTAGTAATTATATAATGGACATGGACATAAAGTTCAGACTTTTAGCTTTCATTTCAGGGTATCCACATTAAAATTGGAGTTTAGGAGTTTCAGCTATTTTAGATGTGCCGCCCTGTTTGAAAGGGACCAAAAGAAATTGCTACAATATTAGGAGTGGCAAAGTCTATGGTTTGGTACAATCTGTTTTTAGTGGACGTGACAGGTTCAGGGAGGTACTTGGGTAATTTAAAACAATACTTTTGTAATGTCTCACCTAGTGTGATGGATTCTCAAAGGTCTTGGCCTGGATTTGTAGTAATAATGCAGCATTTCTCAAACTAGAGACTATAATGTACTTGTCTTGTTGCTCAGTTGTGCAGCGGGGCCTCCCACTTGTCTTTCTACTCTGGTTAGAGCCTGTTTGTGCTCTCCTCTGAAGGGAGTAGTAAACACTGTTGTAGGAAATCTTCAGTTTCTTGGCAATTTCTCGCATGGACTAGCCTGCATTTTTAAGAACAGGAATAGACAGTCGAGTTTCACATGAAAGTTCTCTTTTCTGGCCATTTTGAGAGTTTCATAGAACAAACAAACGTAATGCTCCTGATTCTCAATTACAGTAGCTCAAAGGAAGGTCAATTTTATAGCTTCTCTAATCTGCCAACCCATTTTCAGCTGTGCTAACATACTTGTGCAAGGCTTTTCTAGGGTTTTCTAAACATCCATTAGCCTTCTTACTCAGTTAGCAAAACCAATGTACCATTAAAACACTGGAGTGGTGGTTGTTGGAAATGGGCCTCTATACACCTATGTACTGTAGATATTGCATTAAAAACCAGACGTTTGCAGCTAGAATAGTCATTTACCACATTAACAATGTATAGAGTGTATTTCTGGTTCATTTAATGTTATCTTCACTGAAAAAAATGTGCTTTTCTTTCAAAAATAAGGAAATTTCTAAATCACTTTTGAATGGTAGTGTAGGTGTATCAATATCTAAATCTACCATAAAGAGAAGACTGCATGAAGGTAAATACAGAGGGTTCACTGCACGGTGCAAAGCCACTCATAAGCCTTAAGAATAAGAAGGCTAGTATAGCTCTGAAAGAACATTCTTTGGACAGATGAAACCAAGATCAACCTCTACCAGAATGATGGAAGGAAAAAAGTATAGTTAAGGCATGGTACAGCTCATGATCCAAAGCATACCACATCATCTGTTGAACACGGCGGAGGCAGTGTGATATCTTGGGCATGCATGGCTGCCAGTGGCACTGGGTCCCCTAGTATTTAGACATAGTGTGTGCTCAAATCCAGCCAAATTCAGCCAAACTGATTGGTCGACGTTTCATTATACAGATGGACAATGACCCAAACCATAAAGACAAAGCAACCCAGGAGTTTATGAAAGAAAAGAAGGTGAATCTTCTTGAATGGCTAAGTCAGTCATCTGATCTGAACCCAATAGAGCCGCATTTCACTTCTTAAAGACTAAACTTCAGCAACTGAGAACCGCTGCAGTAAAGGCCTGGAGAGCATTAGGCTACGTGCACACGCTGAGTATTTGATGAGTTTTTACCTCAGTATTTGTAGCCAAAACCAGGAGAGGATGATTAAATACAGAAGTGGTGACGTGTTTCTATTAGACTTTTCCTCTGATTGCTCCACTTCTGGTTTTGGCTACAAATTCTGAGGTAAAAAACTCATCAAATACTCAATGTGTGCACGAGGCCTTAACAAGGAGGAAACAGCGTCTGGCGATGTCCATGAGGTCAAGACTTTCATTGTCAACAACGTTTTCTACCAAGTATTAAAAATTAACATTTTATTTACAATTATTTAATTTGTCCAATTAATTTTGAGCCCCTGAAATGAAGGGATTGCGTTTAAAAAATGCTTTAGTTCCTCACATTTTTATGCAATCATTATGTTCAATCCACTAAATTAAAGCTGAAAGTCTCAACTTAAACTGCATCTAAATTGTTTTGTTCAAAATCCATTGTAGTAATGAACAGGACAAAAATTAGAAAAATGTTTGTCTCTGTCCAAATATATATGGAGCTAACTGTAGTATTTGTGGATGATAGCAGGTGTAGGGGACCTTATGTTTTTCTCTCAAATTCCTACTTGTACCAACTCCAGCCTCAGACACTTCATCCCAGCACTCCCGCTGACTCTCCTGCGCATCATCGTCAGGTAGTCGTTGCATAGGTAGTAGTTAACTTCAGTTAATAGAAATACAGATATGGCAGTAAATACAGGCATATCAGGTGTTGTGAAGTCGGACTGTGCGGTTGTGGAGCGCTGCCTGTAGAGGTCACTGTTGGGCCTTTTTTCTGTCTGTATTCTGGCCACAATTCTTGATATAATCATGAATAAACAAGATCCATTTTCACCAAAAGTTCATGTGAACCTCATCCCTGCAAGAGCGGAGAACGTCATGCGGATTAACTCTTGGTGTTAGATCATGTGAACGAGAATGACCCTTCAGACTAGTTTTTCTAGACATCTTACCAAGAAATCACAGACAGACAATACATTTCACGGACACATTGTAAAACCATAATAAATCATTTACGGATTGACCCGGAATTTGTGGACAGTTGACACCCATGCTTCTAATGGCGACTATGCAGATAGCGAGGACCATGGAGTCGTTCTGCAGCTCAGCATGTGAGCGGTCAGACACACGATGTAAAGGATTGTTATGTCTGAATAGTGAAATGAGGGCGACACAAACATCCTTCCTTTCTATTATATTACACGAATAAAGGTCATGTGTTGACACAAGTGTCATTTTTTTAGTAAAGCCGCACTGCAGCTGTCACATACTGAAAGGTAATACACCGACTGTTTACCCACATTATAGAAACCAGACAGTGCTTGACTTGAACTATAGATAAATTACTAAAGGCAGAACTAACTCTCTATGTTATTTTATGACTATACCTATATTTAGGCAACTCTACATTAACAACACCAATACCATTGCTCTCAATTGTCACCAATCCAGCAGGACAGTACGACATTTTGGTTTTTGGTAGCTGTCCCGCTCTCATTGGAGGTCGGTGGTATGTCCTGACTTCAACTGTACAGCTGAACCCAATGATGAATCAGGGGTCTTCGGATCCCTACTACATTAATACATTCATGTAGAAACTGATGGACCTTCAGGTCATGGGACTGGTCATCAGAAAGCAGGTCAGATGCTTGTGTGTGAGGGACACTATGGGAACTGGGTGCATTATAATTAATGATGAGCGAGCACTACCATGCTCTATACTCATAACAACCAGCAGTTGGATCCTTGGGGACAGGGCCGCCATTAGGGGGTTACAGCCCTAACTGCAGTAAGGGGCCCGGGCCTGACTGCAGGGGGCGTATCTATAGGACAGGGGCAGGGGGGGCCGGTGGTGGGCGTGGCCATTTAGAGCAAGGTGGCCCTCTGAGATGCGTGACGGTGGCCCCCCCCGGTCTGGTAATATTGCTAATCATATCGGCAGCACTGCCGATATGATTAGCGATGCTGTGCCCGACCCCTCTGCAGCTGCAAAGCAGGGAGAGTGATCTCCCTGCTCTGCCTGCTGCCGCTGCTGTGCCCCTCTGGCTCCTGCCAGCGCGTGCGCAGGAAATCAGTCTCAGGGTGATGACGTCATCGCCCTGAGACTGCTTCCTGTGTGCGCACCGGGGGCCGGCGCTCAGGGCGCTTCAGAGGAGAGGAGAGACAGCCCCAAGCAGCGGCTGCCTGCACAGTGGTGAGTATGGAGGAGGAGGGGTGGTGCCGGTACTGGGCCACCCTGTATGTGCTGGGCCCCCCCTGTCTGTGCTGGGCCCCCCTGCCTGTGCTAGGCCCCCCCTGCCTGTGCTGGGCCCCCTGCCGGTAATGGGCCCCCCCAGCCTGTGCTGGGCCCCCCCTGCCTGTGCTAGGCCCCCCTGCCAGTAATGGGCCCCCCTGCTGGTAATGGCCCCCCCCAGCCTGTACTGGGCCCCCCCTGCCGGTACTGGGCCCCCCCTGCCTGTGCTGGGCCCCCCCTGCCTGTGCTGGGCCCCCCTGCCGGTACTGGACCCCCCCTGCCTGTGCTGGGCCTCCCTGCCGGTACTGGACCCCCCCTGCCGGTGCTGGGCCCCCCTGCCGGTAATGGGCCCCCCCTGCTGGTAATGGGCACCCCCTGCTGGTAATGGGCCCCCCCTGCCGGTATTGGGCCCCCCTGCCTGTGCTGGGCCCCCCTGCCTATGCTGGGCCCCCCTTGTGGTGCTGGGCCCCCCTCGTGGTGCTGGGCCCCCCTGGTGCTGCTGGGCCCCCAGGGTGCCTGCTGGTGCCGGGCCCCCCTGGTGGTGCCGGGCCTCCTGGTGGTGCCTGGTGCTGCTGTGCCCCCAGGGTGCCTGATGGTGCCGGGCCCCAGGGTGCCTGATGGTGCTGGGTTCCTGGTGCTGCCGGGCCCCCAAGGTGCCTGGTGCTGCCTGGCCCATAGTGGTGCCTGGTGCTGTCGGGCCCCCTGGATGCTTAGTGGTGCCTGGTGCTGCCGGGCCACTGGTGGTGCAGGGTGCTGCTGGACCCTTTTGGTGCCGGGCCCCCCTGGTGGTGCCGGGCCCCCCTGGTGGTGCCTGGTGCTGCTGTGCCCCCAGGGTGCCTGGTGCTGCCGGGCCCCCAGAGTGCCGGATGGTGCTGGGCCCCTGGTGTTGCCAGGCCCCCATGGTGCCGGGCCTTGTGGTGCCTGATGGTGCCGGGCCTCTGGTTATGCCTGGTGCTGCCGGGTGCCTGGTGGTGCTGCCGGGTGCCAGAGACTGGGAGCTTCAGAGGACTAAGCTGCCGGGTACCTGGTGCCAGAGACCAGCAGCTGCAGAGGAAGAAGCTGCCGGGTGCCTGGTGCCGAAGACTGGCAGCCTCAGAGGAAGAAGCTGCCTGGTGCTGGTGAGCGGGAGACTGGGAGCCACAGAGGAAGAAGCTGCCGTTTTCTGGAAGCTTGTGGCCCCTGCCTCCAGAGCTCAGCTCACCCCCTCAATGGGTGGGGGCCCTGGGAGAGACCATACATCCCTGTGGCTCCTGCAGAGCTCAGCTCACCCCCAGTCTATGTGCTCCTAGCCCTCTACAGTGCTGTATATGCCCTCAGGGTCTCCTGTATGATGTAGCAGTCTCCTATGTGATGTATTTGATTTACAAAACTTATTGTCACAGAATCGACTGCGCTCCAGACCAACACAAGCCTGGAGGATCAGATATCACCGAACATCGCAGGACACTGGGAAGCAGCTGCAGCCATCAAATTAGGTGAGCTAATTAATTAAATATAGCCGGGTAATTGTCATGGTGATGTGCAGCCTCTAAATGACGGTAGAAATTTCAAAATGTTCCTTTCTATGGCAGGAAAAAGGTTCCCCACCCCTGTACAAGGTAATAAATAACAGCACCAGTGTTATTCTGCCTCATGTGGCATTTATTGTTCACATCCCTCTGCTCACATAAAGAGCAATGTATAGAAAGAGATTAATGTGTGACTGGGGAGGACGTAGTTCAGAAGTGGAGTTTTTCCAATAGTGGGCGGTGAAATTATGAAAGGTTCGAGGGGTGGAGGCGGAGCTTGGGTGGAGGTGGAGCTTGGGTGGAGGCGGAGATTGGGTGGAGTCTCAGAGGCCCCAAAATTTTGCCAGTAAGGGGCCCCGAAATTCCTAGTGGCAGCCCTGCTTGGGGAACTTGAGCATTTTTCTGGAAGGTTTACGAAAAAATGCTTGAGTTCTCCATTGACTTCCATTATACACAAGCCACGCCCGTCAGAGCGTCCAACTGCTCGTTAATAGTACCGAGCACATGATCATGGTAGTGCTGACTCGTTACTAAATATAAAGTGTGGAAGGGAAGACTGAGGGGCATTATACTCTGTGGAGGGGTGCTCTGGGGGCATTATAAAATCTTGGGAAGCTGTGGGGTATTATATAGTGTTGGGCGACTATGGAAGCATCATATTGTGTGTGGTGTAAAAAGTGGGGCCATGAAGGCAATATTGTGCTATGTGGGAACTCTATTGGGCATCACTAGGAGAAATATTTTTGCTTGGCTAAATGTAAAGGACCGGGCACAGTTATTGTCCAGTATGTGCCACTCTTTCAAAGTTGTGAGCTTGAGAGAAGGAAGCGCACAATAGGGTCTTATCTTGGTAAATTCAGTAGGTAGCTAGGGGTATGGTCCCACTCACCTTGCTCGGTTGTGTGAGACACAACCACTTCAAGAACGAGGGTGTAACGAGGAACGAAGCTGCAGCAATCAGCCGGGTGGTTCGTCCGGAGCAAATGAATAGGTAGGATCCGGCTTTGGGAGCACACAGTGATGTTCCTAGATGAACATATTACTCGTTGAGCGTCCTCTTCATCCAGTGCAGACTGCTATTACTTTTTCCAGCCAGGACTCGTCTCATCAGCAGCCAAAATCAACACTGCACTATAGTTCCAGTGTATGGTGTGAGCTCCTCTCTTGAGACCGTGCCATACATGGGGACTTAACATTGGATGTACCAGAATGTCAAATGTTGGAAAGGGGTTAAGGACTCGTGATACTTAGGGGCCATGTTGGAGATTTTGCATTGGGGTCCATTAGGTTCAGATACACCACTGCCTGCCATTCTGATATTAATGACCTACCCTTAGAGTTGACCATCATTATCAAAGTCCTGTACAAACTTTGTAACCAAGTAGTAGAAGTGAAAAAAAACATGTGCCTGCCTGAAAATGCCATACACATATGATTACAGAGTAAGGACTATATAAAAAAATGTCAAACATATGTGGTCATTTTTTCTGAAAATATTAGATACCATTTGGAGCCGTTTCTAATTAATATCTAACCTGTAAAGACAATTATTCTATATTTTACAGATATTTACAGGAAAGACTTGTCCAAGTAATAAACCAGCAGAAAAATGTTCCTAGTGTTCCAGAATAAAGGTCAATGGTTGGACTCTGGATTGTTTTCTGTGCTTAGCAACGTCTACGGAAACTCACTGACTGGTGACGGAGAGTAAACACTTAGGTGGTGTTTTAGGTGTTTTACTCACCACCCTAGGGTGCCAGGCGATATGAGGATAAATGTAATTCCCAGGTCCCACATACACTGTATGGTTAAAAGTATTGGGGCAACTACACATTACACCTGCAGGAGCTTTTATGACATCCCATTCTAATTCTATGGGCATTATTATGGAGCCCCCCCTTACACTTGCAGACATAACAATGTTCTCCTAAGAAGACTTTCTACAAGATTTTGCACTGTATGTGCGGAAACCTTTGCCCATTCCTGAGATGAGACACTGATGTTGGACGGGAGGACCTGATTCACAATCACTTTTCTGGTTCATTTTAAAAGTGGTGGATGGGTATGAGGTCAGGGCTTCGAGTGGACAGTGAGGTTCTTCCAAACTAAACTCAACCAACCATGTCTATATGCATCTTGCCTTGTACACTGGGGCACAGTCATGCTGAAACAGATAAGAGCCTTCCCCAAACTGTTCCCATACAGATGGAGGCTACAGGTGGACAAAATGTCTTTTTATGCTTGAGCATTAAAATTTCCCTTAACTGGAACAAAGTAGCCGAGGCTGAACCCTGAATAACAACCTCATAGCATTATCCCTCCTTCATGAATTTTACAGTTGGCACAATGCAGTTAGGCAGGTAATGTGGCATTCACCAAACTCAGATTCGTCCATCAGACATCAGATAGAATAACGTGATTGAACCCACCAAAGAACACATTTTCACTGCACCATAGCCCAGTGATGGTGGCTTTACACCACTCCATCTGACAGTTGGCATTGTGCTTGGTGATATAAGGCTTGCAGATACTAGTGCATCTCAATGAATTAGAATATCATCAAAAATCAATATCATATTGCCATGTGTCAGGGCGTTTCTGGGAGACCTGAACCACGTTGACTAATAAATCAATATTATATTCACCCTTTGATGTCTTATGGAATACGGCAGCACAGTTTTTAACCCTTCATCCTCCCTACTTTAATTTTCTGAGATAATGACCTTTGGGTTTTCATTGGCTGTAAGCCATTATCATCAACATTTGCAGAAATAAACACTTGAAATAGATCACTCTGTTTGTAATGACTCTATATAATATATGTGTTTCACTTTTTGTATTCAATTACTGAAATAAATTAACTTTTTGATGATATTCTAATTCATTGAGATGCATTAGTAATTGCTCAGTCATAGAAACTCATGCCATGAGGCTCCCTGGGTACAGGGTTTGTGCTTTTGTTAATGCCAGTGGAGGTTTGGACTTTACAGTTAATGTGTTAATGTCAGCATTCATGACTTGTATACAGCACACAGTGACCCAAGTCTAACTGGACATGAGGCTCCACTTTGCGGCTGAGTTCCTGTAGTTCCAAAACGCTTCCAATTTTCAATGTTATTCACAGGTGATCATGGAGTATTTAGAGGAGAAGAAATCTCATGATTTGACTGCAGGGCATTGCGGCCGCTACCGCGGCCCCTGACTGTGGAGCCCCTGGTTCTAACTCTCTCTGCTCCTTCCTGCTGCATAATGTCTCTTGATCCCTCCTCCACAGCTCAGGCCCTCTCCCAGACCATATATGCTGGCCTGTCACCCATTCTCTTCCTCTTCACCATCTTGCTCCATAGGGTGAGCATTGCCCACCCTCGCTCCCTTTGTTGTTCTTTTCTTTGTTTAGGTGAAACTAAGGCTGGGTTCACATTTGCGGACCCCTCCGCAGCATTCTGTGGAGGGGATCTGCAATGTGACCGCAGCGGCCGCGAGCTCCTATCTTTATAATGGGGACCCACGGTGCTGCGCTTGACAGCGCACGACCGTGCGCACCCATTCACTCCCATATGTGATCTTTGCGCAGGCGGATGCCTGACTTCCAACTCCCTTACTACTCCTAGTTTGCCATTCTGCTCAAAGACCTTCTTGTTCCCCCTAGAGGTGATTTAATTCCCTCTCGGGTGACCTCCCACCATGTAATCTAGTGTGGGGTGCTGGTGAATGGGTCCCACCCAACATCCTAGAATCTGCTTGCAGCTGGAGTATCTGCACCTCTTTTACGGGTGCAGTACCCCTCTGTGATGCCTGCATAGCGGGGCGCCACACATGCATAAATGGTTGTCTGCCGACCCTTGCCAGTGTTCAAGGAGATTGAACACTACCCTTTGATTAATACGTGTCAGACACGCATCTATGACTATCTGTATGGCTACCCTAGCCCTTAGTCTCACTGGCCGTGGAATGTCACGCAAGTAACTGGTGAGACTATGGGGCAAATGCTTCCTCCCTATCATCATCACCTGTGCGCCCGCCATCCTCCTGTACAGCCGTATGAACATCGTGGCTATGCTCCTTAATGGGTGCCTCACTTTGGCGCCTGGACCCACACAGTACTGGACACGCCAATGGGGATGTAGGCTGCGGCACAATCCCAGTCAAACTAAGTCCACGGTCTATTGATGGTTGCAGTACTGCAGCGGCTGCACCATCTACATGTAATGCCACATCTTGTGAACATGAAGATGGTGGTGATGCTGCAGATGCTGATCCGACATCTCCCTGCGAAACAGATACCACACATCCATCCTCCAACGATTCAGCACCACGATTGGTGTGCGACTCACTCGCTGGAGCGGAGTGACGTCGGCAGTTACTCTGAGATCTATGTGGAGAAATGGCTTGCTCAGTCCACGCAACAAATAAACCAGTGCACACATGTTGAACACTTTTCATCAATAAAAATACATACGGTCTCAGGTCCAGCACTGGGGCAAAGAAATCTAGTCATTGAAAATATATATATTGGTGTTTCCGGCTTGCCGCGGAACCACTTGGAGGGGCATTTGTTTTTTCCCGGCGATACTGGTCCCTACAACTATGTCATCTCTTTGTAACGGTTACTATAGCAATGCTTAAGCAGTGCCAGTGCCGACAGCACCTTGACTCATTCATAAGCTGCTGGATTTAACTCCCTGCTTACCGATCACTGCAGCGCCGGTAAGCAGAGAGTTAACTCTGCTGTGACCGCGGCTGGTATATGCACCGCTCATACTGCAGCCGCGGTCACAGCAGAGTTAACTCTCTGCTTACCGGCGCTGCAGTGATCGGTAAGCAGGGAGTTAAATCCAGCAGCTTATGAATGAGTCAAGGTGCTGTCGGCACTGGCACTGCTTAAGCGTTGCTATAGTAACCGATAGTTTGGTTACTATAGCAACGGGGCCGGCGGTGACGTCACCACTTAATGCTCACAGCCTCACTGACTCATCACACAGCAGGGGAGCGCATTTCCACCCCCTGCTGTATGATGTAGCAGAGCTGAATGAGTTCAACATGAAGAAGGAAGACAGAAGACAGAAGAGAGAAGAAAGAAGTCCTGGATCTTTGGATTGATATGTGGTGGTAATAAAGATGGAGTCCCTAATGGTGTCTGTGTCTTTATTTTTAATAAAGAATTTTTCTCTGTGTGGTGTTTTTTTTAACCCTTTATTGGAGATTCTTAGTGGCTGGGTCAAACTTGGCCTGACATTAAGAATCTCGGGCTTAATACCAGCTTGTATAATAAAGCTGGTATTAACCCCTTTATTACCCAGCGTGCCACCGCCACCAGAGCCCGGTAAGGCGCCTGGAAATGGCGCTTATTATTAATGCGCCATTTTCAGGGGCGGCTGCGGGCTGCTATTCTTTAGCGTGGGGGGCCCAATAACAATGGGCCCTCACTCCACTGAGAATACCAGCCCTCACCTGCCTAGTTTTACCTTGGCTGGGATGGAAAATAGGGCGGAGCCCACGCATTTTTTTTGCCAGCCAAGGGGAAATTAAGCAGCTGAGGGTGGCAACTCGCAGTTTGCCTGCTTTCATCGGGCTAGACTTAAAAATGCTGCGAAGCCCCACGCGTTTTTTTTTAAAAATAATTATTTATTTTACACCCTACAACGCCAGGTTGATTGCCATACACTAATGTGTATGGCAACCAAGCAGAATCACTGTCCAGATTGAGAAAATCCAGTCTGATTACAACAGCCAATCAAAGAGGCTCCCATTGAGTGTGAGCTCCTGTGATTGGCTGTTAGTTTGACAGTGCAGTGAATATGTAATGAGCTTAATAGGCGGCCCCAGAAGTAACAGCGGGATCCTATTAAACATGATTTAGCTATTGTAGCATGGTACTACAAACTGTCACGGGTGGCACGGATGACAGGGTGGAGGCCACGCGCAGACGATCCCAGCGTTTGGCCCATCAGCCATAATGGTGGAGGATGGTCCGTCTCTTTCAGGGGCATTTACCTTCTGTGTTGATGGAGAGAAGGTGTGATGAGATCTCTCTATTATGGGGAGACGGCTGTGGAGGTCTTGCGCTCGGTCTGGTTTTATCCACCAATGTTGTAGGTCACTAGGACCCAGCAGACTCCTTCCACCTTTATAAGGAGGTTCATTACCCTTCCTCGGTGCAGGTGATAGTTCCTTGTGCACACTTTATCCTTGCTCCAGCAGAAGCTGAGATTGTGGAGGTTGCTGTGTTCTGCTGTCAGATAAGTGTTTCCTTTTCCCAAATGTCTGTCTTCCCTGGTGTTTGTCTTTAGTTGATAGTGGAGGGGTCTAGTGAACCTCTCCATCTGATCCTTAGATAGGATAGATCTAGGATCAGAGAGGGACGAGGTTCGTGGTCGGCGACAGTTGAGGAGACTGTATAGGGACGTTAGGGCAGACAGGGTCAGCTCTAGGAAGTCTAGGGGTCACCGTCTCCTTCTTGTGCCCTTAGCATTAGGGACTCCTGATTCCCCCCCCCGTCGTTATCCTACGCTGGGTGTCTTCCCCACTCCCAGCGTGACACAAACTCGCACCGTGTGCTGTATGGGGGCAAGATTTTCTCGCCCCCATACACTTGCATTGCGCTCACACGCGTCAGAATCGCGTGCAGTCGCAGCATGCTGCGACTGCACTCGCTTCTGACTCGCAATGCAAGTTAGGTGCGTGGAACTCGCACCAGTGTGCCCTGCCTGATAGGGCAACACTGGTCTGAGTGCAATGCGTTTTTTTCACGCATTGCACTCCCGCGAGTCTCACGCCAGTTTGCCTCCTGCATAAGATTGATGGTTGGATGAAACTGATTAAAGTGTTCATGGAACGTCTCAGCAAGGCGGCCGTCACACACATCAATTTGAAGAACGATATCGCTTAAGCGATCTGCTTTTTCGCTTAAGCGATATCGTTTGTGCGTCGCTGCGTGTAATCAAATATATTACAATGTAAAATCGCTTGATTGTTTGATCGCAGATTTGTGAGCCGGAGCTCATATCAAGCGATAAACGCTTGATCAATCTGCCTCATCGTGATGTGTGACACCACGATGAAAGATCTCCCAGCGGCAGAGCCTATGCTGGGAGATGGTATCTATGGTAAACGTCGGGTTACTAAGCGCCGCGCGGCGCCTAGTAACCCGATGTGTACCATAGTTACCAGCGATCTCGCTGGGCCACATCGCTGGTGAGTCTGCCTGTGTGACAGCTCACCAGCGATGTGAACGATATTGTTAGCGATCACGCGTGCATGTGATCGCTAACAATATCGCTCACGATATTGATGTGTGTGACGGCCGCCTTACAGGAACCTTTCCCTGCAACCAGAACAGGTGCAAATACCTGGGACAGATCAAGACTACAAGATCCCAAGTAACTTCAGTTGCACCACAAGCAATGTGGTGTATGTAATTATATGTACCAAATGTCCAACAGGTGGCATGTACGTAGGGGGAGACAGGATAAAAATTTAAAACAAGAATGAATTTTCATAGCCACACAATAAAAGAAAGGCGTATGGATCTACCTATAGCGAAGTATTTTTGTAGCTCTGACCACAGGGTAACAGACATTAATCTGCTCGTTTTAAAAAGTAACTTCGAATCTCAGAGAGAGAGAAGAATTTGGGCGATACAAATTGACAACGATCTTTGACACATTCAAAGCAGGAATGAACGTTTCACATGGAGTCATGTCTTTTAACATCAATTGAAAGGGCATTTGGGGGTATCATATCTTTGAACAGATTCCAGTTAGAGGACAATAAAACATTGACACTTCTTTGTGTGAACTGTTACCATATCCATTTCACCCCGTCTCATTCCTGTTCTTGGACCAACCACTACTCAAAGGACAATAAAACTGTTAGTGCATTTTATCTCTGAACTCTGATTTTACTGCTTCAGCTGCTCCTTCCCCCCTCCCAACTGATCACTATATGCTTCACATCACCTGTGTTACCGTATGTATTGCATTAGCCCACCATGAATTTGTATATATATATGTGTGTGTTTCTCCAGAAGTTGTATCATTATTAAGCCTGATGAAGAGGCCATAGTGTCTCGAAAGTTGTTTTTCTTTTTCTTGCAATCTTTTCAGTTAGCCATTGAAAGGTATCAACCACTGAGGACTCTCAGATTCTAATATATATATATATTTATACCTATGGTAGTGGGACTGAATGGTAAACCTGAATTTAATGAGTAAGCTGCTTCTAGATTATGGAAAGTATAACCACAATGAAAACAGCAGCTTCACTCCGCAGGTGTATCCTATAAATAAATAATGTAAAACACATTTATCAATCTGACTATAAAGCATTATTATAAACAGCAGTTTTCAGAGTAAGGCTAGGTTATCATAGCATTTGCCTCTATGTTCAGTGCCTCCATGGGGGCTTAAATCTGGACCCTCGTAAAACAAAAATTGGCTCGGTAGTGTACCACCAATGGCAGCAGACCACGCAGCCGCTGTGGGGCCTGTGATTTGGGGGCATGGTGCCAGTGCAGAAACTCAGGCCCCCTCCACCTCTCCACCCAACATTGCAGTTTGCCAAAACAGTTGAACACAATGATGAAAAAGTGAACATTCCACTCCCTCCTCCACTATTTTACTGCTGTGTCTGCATGCTGATGTGTCAGTGTAGCGTATCTAAAGACTACTATGCGCCCTCTGTGCAGCATCTTTTTCTACATCCTTGAGTACACTGGTGGCCTGTGGTTATAATACTATTTGGAGGATTATGGGGGTGTAATATAATATATGGAGGACTATGGGGGTGAATTATAATATATGGAGGATTATGGGGTGTGCATTATAATGTATGGAGGGCTATGGGAGTGCATTATAATATATGGGAGGTGCATTATTATATGCGGAGGACAATGGGCGTGAATTATACTATATGAAGGACTACAGGGAGTGCATTTTTTCAACAATATTTACACAAGAAAATCCCATGACAGACAATATGATCAGTGATAACAAAAAGTCTCAATTAAATGTCACCTGCTTAACCCAAGAGGAAGTACGGCATCGTCTAAAAATCACTAAAATTGACAAATCCCCGGGCCCGGATGGGATACACCCCAGAGTGCTGCAGGAATTAAGTACTGTCATAGATAGACCATTATTTTTAATATTTAAAGATTCCATAATAACAGGGTCTGTACCACAGGACTGGCGTATAGCAAATGTGGTGCCAATATTCAAAAAGGGGACAAAAACTGAACTTGGAAATTATAGGCCAGTAAGCTTAACCTCTACTGTGGGTAAAATCCTAGAGGGTTTTCTAAGAGATGCTATACTGGAGTATCTGAAGAAAAATAACCTCATGACCCAATATCAACATGGGTTTATGAGGGACCGTTCCTGTAAAACTAATCTGATAAGCTTCTATGAAGAAGTAAGTTCTGGACTGGACCAAAGAAATGCAGTGAATGTGGTGTATATGGACTTTTCAAAAGCTTTTGATACGGTGCCACACAAAAGGTTGATACATAAAATGAGAGCAATGGGGATAGGGGAAAATATGTGTAAGTGGGTTAAGAACTGGCTTAGTGATAGGAAACAAAGGGTGGTCATTAATGGAACACACTCAGAATGGGTCACAGTTAACAGTGGGGTACCACAGGGGTCAGTGTTGGGCCCGCTTCTTTTTAATATATTTATTAATGACCTTGTAGGGGGCATACAGAGTAGAATCTCAATATTTGCAGATGACACTAAACTATGCAGGGTAATCAATACAGAGGAGGACAATTTTATATTACAGGAGGATTGAAAAAGACCTGGGTGTATGGGTAGATGACAAACTCACATTTAGTGGCCAGTGTCAGGCAGCTGCTGCAAAGGCAAATAAAATAATGGAATGCATTAAAAGAGGCATAGATGCTCATAAGGAGAACATCATTTTACCACTATACAAGTCACTAGTGCGACCACACTTAGAATACTGTGTACAATTCTGGTCTCCGGTGTATAAGAAAGACATAGCTGAACTAGAGCGGGTCCAGAGAAGAGCGACAAAAGTCATTAGAGGACTAAGGGGTCTGCAATACCAAGACAGGTTATTAAACTTGGGGTTATTTAGCTTGGAAAAACGAAGGCTTAGGGGTGATCTTATAATAATGTATAAATATATGAGGGGACAGTACAGAGAACTTTCTAATGATCTCTTTACTCTTAGGCCTGAGACTGGGACAAGGGGGCATCCTCTACGTCTGGAGGAAAGAAGGTTTAATCAGAATCACAGACGTGGATTCTTTACTGTAAGAGCAGTGAGACTATGGAACTCTCTGCCACATGATGTTGTAATGAGTGACTCACTACTAACATTTAAGAAGGGCCTGGATGCCTTTCTTGAAAACTATAATATTACCAGTTATACATACTAGATTCTTTGATAGGGCGTTGATCCAGGGAATTAGTCTGATTGCCGCATCTGGAGTCAGGAAGGAATTTTTTCCCCCAATGTGGAGCTTAGTGTTGCCACATGGGTTTTTTTTTTGCCTTCCTCTGGATCAACATGTTAGACTATGGGTTGAACTAGATGGACTTAAAGTCTTCCTTCAACCTTAAAAACTATGTTACTATGTTACTATTGTAATACATGAAGGACTATGGGGGGTGCATTATAATATATGGAGGACTATAGTGGTGCATTATATTTATAAAGAACTATGGCGTGTGAATTATAATATATGGAAGAATACAGGGAGTGCATTGTAATATATGCGGAACTATGGGGGGTGCATTATAATATATGGAGAACCATAGGGGAGCTTTATAACATATGGAAGACTATGTGGGGCCCATTATATTTGGATGACTTGGATTATAATACTATTTAGAAAGTAACGTGGGCCCATTTTACTTATAGGAGGACTATGGGGTGCTTTATATTATATGGAAGGCAATGTGGGGCCCTTTATACTTTATGAAGGACTATGGGGGGTGCATTATTATACTATATAGAGAACTAAGGTAGGTGCATAATACTATATGGTGGGCTATATGGACCATTTATACAATATGGAAGGCTATGTGGGGGCACAGCAAGTCGTTTTCATGTTGAAGTGGTTATGTTCACATTTTTTTAGCACTTTTGCCAGCTGCACATCTTCTAAGGCTAGCTTCACATTGCGTTATAGTTAAATCCGACAGCATCGGATCCAAACTGATCCCTGAAATCGGATGCCAAATAGGCATCCGATTCCGACATTTTGCAGGATCAGTTTGGTCTGTCACCTAGCTCCCTCTCCTCTCTGCCTCCTGTCATCTTGCTGTCCCCCTTTTTGTCCCCCTGATGTCCCCTTGTTGTCCCCTGCTGTCCCCCTACTGTCCCCCTGCTGTCTCCCCGTTTTCCCCTGCTGTCCCCCTGTTCTCCCGTCTCCGTCCACTTCTCCCCGCTCCTCCTGTCATCTCGTCGTCCCCTGCTGTCCATCTGTTGTCCCTTACTGTCCACCTGTTCTCCCCTCTCCTCTTCTCCCCGCTCCTCCTGTCATACCAACATAAAAAATCTTTATTCTCACCTGCCAGCCCTCCCCCGACGCGTCCATAGAGCTCCCGATGGGTTTTACAGGACCTGCGATGATGTCAGAAGCGTCATCGGGTCACATGAGCGTTTACCGCGGTAACCGCTCATGTGACCCGATCAGCTGATCGGGTTGTGACATCACAGGTCCTGTTACCGAGCGGGAAGCTGATGGAGATGCCGGGGGAGCGCTGGCAGGTGAGAATAAAGATTTTTTATTTTAAACACTTGATTTTAGTTATATTTAACTTCCGCAATGTATGTATATACATTGCAGAAGTTAAATTAGGCAGCACACAATAGTTTTAGTGTACTGAGCATGTACTGAGCATGCTCAGTACACTAAAATCGGGTTCGAGGAGACATCAAATGTTTCCACAGACCCTGCTCCATAGGGCCCCATGTTAAAGTCATCGGATCGGATTTGGCATAATTGCCACCCGATTTGTTTCCGATCCTATTCTCTCCGATTTTTTTCAGGAGCCAAAATCGCAGCAGTCTATGATTTTTGCTCCTGCAAAAAATCGAACAGAATCAGATCGGAGGCGAATCGGATGGCAATTATGCCAAATCCGATCCGATCCCCATTGGATAACACGGGGGCTGATTCGGATCCGATGCTGCACAATTTTCATCGGAATTAAATGAAACGCAATGTGAAACCAGCCTAAGGGCTCATTCTAATATGCAAAAATACTGTTGTCATTTTGCCTGTGTTTTTGATTAGAATGTCATTAGCGTTTGGTCAGTGAATGTTTTTCAAAGATTGGTCAGAGTTTCTCAGATGAAAAAATAAACTGATGGAGGTTCCTCAGGCTTTTCCTATCACAGTCCATGAATAACAGATAGTACATGGGTGCCATGCACAGACCCATAGGCTTGCATTAGTCAGACTGATCTGACACTCGGATCACCATCGGAGATATCTCCATGATTTTATATGGACCATTAGGTACAAGCGCTATTGATGAAAACATGGATAGAACTAAAACAAAGAAACATCTGAATGAGCCCTAAGGGGAAAGCTCAAGATGAAAAATGGCAAATAATCAAAATCAATAGTAAGGTATTTATTCCAATTGGAGACATATGACTGTACTATTCATGATCTCTGTGATACAGTCCCTGGATAATCAAGAAATATTTAGATGTTGGGAAAAAAGGGAATATTGTTTGCAAGTGTTGATGTAATCAGCTAAATTGCCCAAACTCTGGATCATCCCCATGTGAAGTGAATCCAGGCCACGGCATAACCATGTGCTCAGAAAGGAGGCCATTGTGAGCCAGCGAGGTCTAAACAAGCCGGTCCATTATGTCATGTAGTCATAGCCGGTAATCAAATCTGAATGTAAGCACAAGCAGGCAATGATTGTAGACTTATTCAGGATCACATCTGCTTGTTACTGTCCCTGGTGATGATGAAGTGTTTTATTCTCTCTGATTTTATAGGTAAATAATATTGTGCCGTACAGCGTTACAGGATCTGCGGGTGTAGGAGATTGTTTTAAAAAATAAATGAGTTTGCACAGAGATACAATATATACTGTATACTGTAGGGGGGTGCAGGGCGTCCGTCCAGAAGGAAGAATTCACTTGTTAATTGGATTACTGATCATGATAAATATTTTGCAAACATTTACAACCACAAATAAAATCTATCCAGATAATGGGAGTAATGGCAATTTTCCAACAGGGAAAACATTCTGTGCTGATGAAACATACGGTATATCCTAATGTTATATAGGGAATTTAAAGCAGTAATGTAAAAAGCAACTTACCGTAATTACAGAAAAATAGGATTCAAAGAGCCCGGCTGGACAAGACTGTAACCACATGGAAGTACATAAAAAATGTCTTTATTCCAAGATTGGTAACAGAAAAAAAAGTGACGCCTTTCGGCTACTAATTAGTCTTACTCGTGGGTTAACTTAGACCATGAATAAGGCTTGTTAGTAGCGAAACACGTTGCCTTTTTTACCTGTGACCACCATGGATTGGTCTGTTTGCTACTTGTATTTGTTTCATCATTTTTAACTTTCCACGAATAAATAGAAATTTTGTTATACAAGTCAGGGTGCTAGATGTCTCCTCACTCGTTAGATCTAACTTCTCTATTTTGGTGTGTATGTCATCAGCGGCCAGCTGTAATCTGTGCTGAGAAGAAGGAGGACGGGAGAAGGATTGCAGGTGAGCGGACTCTTTCTTTCTTTTGTTCTGGTATAAAGGTGTCACGGTGTAGTGAGAATGCTGATGAGGGAATGGCAGTTATGGGCAGGGTGACCAGGGAAGACTAGTCTGACCCTAGTCTAGGAACCCTGAATGGCCCTGATCCCGAAGGTATCTCTGAAGGTGAGAAGGTTCGAGCCTCTTCCTAAAACTTCTCCACCAGCCCTGCGCTATTCCCCCCTCACCTCCCTCCACAGAACTGGGATACAGCAACTTCAAAGGAAAGGACTTCAGCAGCACAAACACACAGGTCAGCACAGCACGGCTTCCAGTAGCACCACCTGGTGGAAAAAGAGGCTACTTAAAGGCTAGGGGGAGGGGAGTTCAGGTGAGTCACACATTAACCCCCTCAATCAACAGTTGAACCTGATAGTGAATGCAGTTCTGGAGCAAGACAAACATACAGCAGCAGCATCCAGCAATGTCTGCGCCATCTAAGCGCGTGACAGTACCTCCTCTTTTAAGAGAGGCCTCTGGACTTGACTATGGCACATCTAAAAGAAGTCCACATCCCCTGAGTGACGAGATATGAAAGACCTTACGGGTTGCCAAACCTGGGGGTAGGTCAAGGTGGTGCAGCACATGATTTCAAATTGCCGATATCCAAAACGGTCCTATAACCCCAGAACCAGGACCCCCCAGCAGCACACCTCCACCTGACGTGTTTGGACAACACCCACACATACTTATTGACTCTCAGGTCTGGACCTGAACGTTTATTTCTAAATCTGAAGACACAGTTAGAGTGCACGCAACCAGGACGTAAAACTGCAGTAGCGTCCCCCCGGGGCCCAGGGCTCCCTCCCCTTGAGTGCACAGCAGGAACAACCGTCCCTCCCCGCCCCAATTCCTGGAACGATGCCTAGACCCACCAATAATCTGAGGCGTAGTCTAGACTCCACCCCCTCTTCCAGGCTCACTCCCATTCACTTCTGGACGTGGGGTAGGAGTCGGTGCAACCAGTATGGTAGAAATAATTGTAGCGAGGCAATTAGTCACACAGAAAGCCCCCCAAGTTACAACCTTTCTAGCCCGCCAGTCAATTACTGGGTTGTGTTGCTCCAGGAAGGGAAGGCCCAATACAATGGGAGTGGGCAGGTTCTCCAAGAGGTGACAGGACAGAACCTCCTGTGGAGAATTCCTATGCTCAAGTTCACATTACGCACCACTTGGGAGAGGACCTTAAGGCTGAGTGGAACGGAGTCGATCAAGGCGATGGAAATGAGTCTCACTAAAGCACTGCTGGTGAGCCTGAGCAAAGCAAGAATCTATCAAATTGACCCACGCTCCTCTATCGACCAGAACTGGCACAGTCTCGGTTTTACCATCCACCACCACCTTGGCAGACAGTGTGAATGGAGACTTAGCGAAGAAGAAAGATAAACTCTCTGGTCTTCTCCTTCTGAACGGCTTGAGGTAGGCTGCCTCTGAGACTGCGTGGTCTTGGAGTGAAGTGGACAAACCTTAATAAAATGGTCAGATTTTCCACAGAAGGAGGGAAGTTTCTCTGAAGGTGAGAAGGTTTGGGCCTCCAGCCTCTCCCTAAAACTCCTCCCACAGCCCTGCGCTATTCTCCCCTGACCTCCCTCCACAGAGCTGGGATACAGCAACTCCAAAGGAAAGGACTTCAGCAACACAAAGACTGACAATACCCACCACCAATTCCATCCCACACAATGAAGAACCACACATTTAAATCTTAACCAAAATCTTTATTGGAAAGGTAAATCCAAATAGTACCATCTCATCTTTTGTGGAATATTTGTGGCCGCAGCTTGATCCTAAGCACAAATCCGCCTGATAACCTGTGTGTATCGAAGGGTTATGCCCAACCGGACTCCCGGCGCATGTTAGTCTTCGAACAAAACCACACACCATCCGCTGCTGCGACTTTAAACCATATCACCAAAATAACAATCAAGGGAGAGATGGCGGGCAATTGTGCACTGGGTCATCATGGGGATAGAGGCCAAAAAGCCAGAGACAGGGGTTTATAAGCCCTGAGGGTGGGAGTAGGAGCAGGAAGGGAATGATGCCTTATGAGATCATTGTATGGGACAGGCCACCTTATGAACATCACAGGGGCTTGTCAGTCAGGATGCAGCCGCTAAACAGCTATGGTGCTCTTCACACACAGGTCAGCACAACACAGCTTCCAGGCATAGAGGGAAACTATCAGCAGCACCACCTGGTGGAAGGAGAGGCTACTTAAAGGCTAGGGGGAGGGGAGTTCAGGTGAGTCACACATTAACCCATCAACCAGCAGTTGAACCTAATTGCGAAAGCAGTTCTGGAGCACAACACAGGAGGCCAGGACCTTCACAACTATCAACCAGCTCTTAAAGACAAACATACACAACAGCATCCAGCAATGTCAGCACCATCTAAGCGCGTGACAATAGGTCCCTGATCCTGTTATATATACCCCCATCCTGGTATTTATGTCCTTATCTTGGTTAGAATAGATTAGACGGCTTGATTATCGTAAAGCTTTCCTAGGAATGTTTATTTGCAATAATAATCTAATATATAAAGTTGAGTATATGTATGTGTTTATGTATGTATGTCCACTAAAGGAATCTGCGCCATCACATTTACAATCACAAAATTTTACACAGACACCTCATTTGACTCAGGGAATGTCAGAAACTACCGTATGTTTTGAGGGGAAGTTTTAACCCCGCACTTTACAGTAATTTGCCAAAAAAATGGCCTATTTACTGTTTGTATGTGTGGGCTAATAGATACTGCATTGGCTGTTTTGTTTCAGCCTTCAGTATACAGCAGAGGCCACACACAGCCCCCAGTATACAGCAGAAGGCCATACACTGTCCCCAGTATACCACAGGAGGTCGTACACAGCCCTCAGTATACCACAGGAGGCCATGCACAGCCCCCAGTATTCTGCAGGAGGTTGCACACAGCCCCCAGTATTAAGCAGGAGGCAGCACCCCCCAAGTATATTGCAGGAGGCAATACACAGCCCCCAGTATACCACAGGAGGCTGCACACAGCCCTCAGTATACCACAGGAGGCCGCACACAGCCCCCAGCATTCCGCAGGAGGTCACACACAGCCCCAGTATACAGTAGGAGGCCACACACAGCCCCCAGTATATAGCAGGAGGCCGCACACAGCCCCCAGTATACAGCAGGAGGTCACACACAGCATCCAGTAATCTGCAGGAGGCCACACACAGCCCCCAGTATGCAGCAGGAGGTCACACACAGCCCCCAGTATAAAGCAGGAGGCCGCACGCCACCCACAGTATACAACAATAGGCCACACCCAGCCCCAAGTATACAGCTTGAGGCTGCACACAGTCCCCAGTATACAACAGGAGACCGCACACAGCCCCCAATATAACAGCAGGTGCCGCACACAGCAATTTTTTTTAAAACATTCTATTTTGTTATAGCTAAGAACAGTTAGTTACTATCTGGGGAATGCTGGGTGCTACAGTTAGGGCAGAATAAAAGCACTTTTAAATCCTTTGAGTCATGACTCTTGTACATTTATAAAAATCAGGGTTTGCACGGATGTCTGTACTGTGGTCTGATGACCTTACTACCACATTAGGAGTGTGACATTGCTGTACACATGTGGCAGGGACAGATCACCATGGCACAGATTCGCTCCTGGAGTCCAGGACCTTACATTAACCCTGGTTTGCGACATTATAAACAAGATATGAGTAATCCTGAAATGACATCACTCAAGCATCTGGAGGCCCCTGCGGCTGTAAAGCATGTTTTTTACAGGCTTGATGGTGATCAACTTGTCCATGCAAAGAAAGCGAGTTATCCCAAATACAAAAAGGTCACAGCATACAACAGCAAATGAAAAATTAAAATGCTACTCATAAAATGCACACAGGTAGTAAGACCCATAAAAAATTATTTTATTATTATTAATCCAAAAAGTAGGCAGTTTCTAAAAACACTCAAAAGATGTTTGAAGGGGGACAAACAATTCAGTATACAATTACATAAAATAACAGGGATAAACAAAAGAAAAGTACCGTACTTGACATGTGATTGCATGGATGGCACAATTCTCTTTTTGGAAGTAAGTTCTCCTAATAGAAAATATGGATCAATCCTACACCAAATTGCACCTTCCATCATTGAACCAGAATTATAATGATGCATTTGCTTTCATTAACCCATGTTCATGTTAATCCATGGTCTGGCATACGTCCACTCTGGTGACTCATATAAGTGCTGGTCATGGGACATTGCTTCATTTTTCAGAAAATTATGAAATTCCGACTTCCAGGATATCTTCTCCCCTGGAGGTCTCAGTCAGAAGATATTGTTATCATGCTTCTTGTCACGATTTTATCTTCCTATAGATATGATTTATAGCATGGCTAGAATCATCCAGATGTTGGAGCTCATAACTTACAGTTATGAAAAATATGCATGTACTTCTTCTGGAAATCTTGAAGCTAAAAATGTATTTCCCATCAATATACGATTGCTACAATTCCCAATATTCATAATTTTTTATCAGTGCCATTTCCTCCTTTAAGTTCTGGGTCTGCAGTTTCGCCAACCCTACCTCCTGTGAACCCACTCCTTTGACACTGCAGATCAATGGCGCCCCCATCATGCCTATGTGACATGCCCTCCTCCGAGCCTAGTCCCCTGTGCACCCACTCCACCACCAACCCATCACCCCGGTAAGCTATTGTAAGGTGTACCCCCATTCCAGCACCCCCCCCCCCCCCACAATGTTTTTTGTTTTGGGGGGGGGGAAGTGCGCCTTATAATCCAAAAAATATGAATGCTGACTAGCTCTCATTCAAGAATATCCAGTAAAAACTCATGGGTTTACCAGTGCTAGAGGAACTATAACTGACACTGGATAGCAGGATTTCAGGAGCTTAAATACCGTAGATTGTAAACCCAACAGCTGGAAGCAAAGACTAAAGAAATTAACTCTGAAGTTTCTGAGCCTGGATGGTACTACAAGTCCCAGAGAACACAGAACTTTGGTTATTGCCCCAAACTGCACAGAACAAAAGTGTGATGCTCCCGTCATCAGATACAGAAACAGGGAGAGCGGGTACTGACACATATGTTACAAGAAAAGTGTCTAAAACGTGCCATATTTATACTCCAGGAAACAGGACGAAGGTGATCCGCACTGATGAAAGGAAAACCAGGACCCAAGAAGTCTGGTACAATGGTGTGAATTTATTCCGACGCATTTCGGAGCAGCCTCTGCTCCTTCCTCAGGGATTATCAAGAGCCAAATGTAATGTCGGCATTTTATACATTCAGAGTCCGCCAAAACAATTTGATGTGTCATCATGACGTGTACAACTAGGAGGGTGCAACATGACGTAATAAAAAAACACTATATCTATACAATGAAAAAAATGTGTAAAAAAAATGTATACTCCAAACATCTAAAGATTAGGCTAATTAGGCTAGAGTAGTAAATGTGCCCCATTGTCTTTTAGAAATATTGTGAGAACATTTTGAAATATGACAATAGAAGTTTGCATTTGGTGCTTGTGATATGTATGTTACTAAATGTTTTTGTTTTTATCTTAGGTTCTGTCTGTTAATGGCTGCAGTGGGAATATGCATCTACACATTGCACTCATACCAACAGGTGTACCGCCACATTTCATTGTTTTTGCTTCATTTTCTTGCTCTTTGTACATAGAGGCGAATGGTTTCTCCTTTTTGGACTGTGTGTCTTGTCTGTATAGCATTCCACAGGCAGATATCAAATGATCAGGTCTGGGTCCTGTTCTGCCCACATCTATTTTGAGGCCTGCAGGCATATAGTGAGGACAACTATAAGAGTTAAAGTGATCCTGAACTCACAAACTGACCCCCCCGCATCTTTCTGTCTGTCCCTGCACCCCCTCTTATCATTTCTAGCCATCCCTTTTGCAGAAAAAATCGATTTTGTAAAGCAGAGAAAAGTTTATATTCACCTCATCCTGTGTGAGTTCTCTGTTTCTGAGGAAGCCGCAATAGGCGTGCCTGTCTGCTGCTCCCTTGTAATTATGCACGCCCCTCTCTGCTTGCTAAGAGCCTGGTCGCGTCATTAAAGGGGCGGGGCTAAAATCACATCATACCAGAGCCCCTCCCCCTTTCATGACGCGGCCAGGCTCTTAGCAAGCAGAGAGGGGCGTGCATAATTACAAGGGAGCAGCAGACAGGCACGCCTATTGCGGCTTCCTCAGAAACAGAGAACTCACACAGGACGAGGTAAATATAAACTTTTCTCTACTTTACAAAATCGATTTTTTTCTACAAAAGGGATGGCTAGAAATGATAAGAGGAGGTGCAGGGACAGGTATAAAGATGCGGGGGGGTCAGTTTGTGAGTTCAGGATCACTTTAAGGACTATCACAACATCAACACAATATCTTGTCATGGTGGGATGGCTTTTACACTCATTTGATCAGCATAGTGTCAACCAAGTACCTTATGTTAAACTCCTTTCACATCAGCGTTTTGCTGATGTTTGCGGCCGATCCGGCAGATGGCGTCGCAGGGTAGGGGGTACTCGGATACCGGGGCTGATGGTTACTTCGATGGGGGATCACGGCTGGTCGGTTCCCGGCTCCGTGCCCTGGACCCTCAATGGCGAAGATGGTGGGGGACGATGATGATGGATGGGGGGGGGAATGGTAACGTGACGCCACCTGTGATACCTGGTATCGTGGACACCAGCGCTGCGGCCAGGCCGCTGAGGTGATGGAGGTGCAGCTTAGAGTAGTACAGCTCCCCACAGGTGGAGCTTTACCTCAGGGTAGATGAGGTGAGTCTGTCGGTGGTCCCGCTTGTAATAGCTTTCTGGGTCTGGGTTCATCTTTGACTCTCTTTAACCACACTGAAGAGCCCTCTCGCCAGTCCCCTGGTCTGCTACTGTTAGGTACGGTCGGTTCCTTACCGGTACGGACGGGAGTGACAACAAGCTAATCCTCCCGCCACCGGAATTGGTCCTTTCCCTAAAGTCCTGGACCCAATTTGGAACTGAGGTAGGGATTAAGTCCGTGGCGCTATAGCTCCCTTATGTCGGTCCCACAGCATGTCAGTTTGCAGTCAGGGATAGACCGAGTGACTGCCGCGGCTCTGGTACGCCAGTGACGACCCCGGACTCCCCAGCTGGCTCCAACCGGTCCTGGTTCGTCCCATCCAGAGTCTGGGTCACCTCTCTCCAAAGAGGTTCCCTCCTGTCAGAGACGCTGTCTCCTGACGTCCGTCCACAGTGACTCACTAACTGTCACTTCAATCTCCGGCTCTACTCTAGGCTCCACCCCCTGGACCTACGGAATATACAGTCCCAATGCTAAGGTGGCCTAGTGTATGGGTGCTTATGACAGTCTGGGTATGAGATCCGATATCCATGGCTACGGAGGCACTACACCTTCTGTTTGGGGTGCAGTACCTCCCTGTGGCGCCTTCTCATAGGGGCACCACATAGGCCTCTTTCTCTTAAAGGCAACCATCCAGCAGGTTTTAGGGCTATAAAGTGAAGCCAGTTCCTTACAGGCACTTGGATACTGAATGCAATCATACCTTTACTTGAATGATTCCGTGTTTGATTGCAGAGAAAAGTGTCAGAAAACTCCTGAAAAACAGGGCAGCAGATGATTGATGTGTGCAGCACTGCGTCACTATTTGGGATTGTTTTTTTTACCTCCTATGTGGGCATGGCTTTCTGCTGGAAGCCAAACTCTCCCTCCTCCCTTTCATCTCTACTTTCATTTTAGTCAGGTACCTTGTTGCTGGAGTATAGTGACAATGCGCAGGAGCCAAAAAATGAAAGTAGACATGAGAGTTGGGGGGTGGGGGGGAGGGTTTGGCTTACAGGCGAAAGGCATGCCTACAGAGGAGGGAAGAAAACAGCCCCAAATATCCCACATAGTGACTCATTGCTGCATGCAATCATCTGCTGCCCTGTTTTCCAGTAGTTTAATTACACTTTTCTCTGCAATTAAACATGGAATCATTGAAGTAAAGGTGTGATTGCACTCAGTATCCCAATGCCTGTAATGGTGGGGTTACACGTCCCGATATCGCGGCGATATCGGAGCCAACGACGCGGGAGCGCGCATTTAGTGCACGTTTCTCCCTGCATCGTATCGGCAGTTTACACGCCGCGATATCGGGATGCAACGTCCCTACAATGTGTACGCCCACCAACCCAGGAACGACCATTTAACATGGGAGTGAATGGGTGACGTCAGCGTACACATCGTAGTTGGGCTGTCACACGCTGCGATGCTACTACAACGGCCATGCGATAACGGGGAGTTGAATAGCTCTGCTATTCAACTCCGATATCGTTTTGGCATCGTTCCAGCATCGCGTTGTACGCTCAAACCGTACAACGCGCACACGATATCGGGTCCAACTCGCGACCCACGTGACTTTTTGTCGGAGTTGGGTCGGTGTTGGACGCCGATATCGCGGCGTGTAAACCCACCATAAGGAACTGCCTTCACTTTATAGCCCTAAATCCTGCTGGTTGGTTCCCTTTAACGATTGATGGGGCTACTTTGCTGCTGTAAAAAAAAAGTATAAAACTAAAGAAACTCCAGGCTTTCTACAAAACATAATATTTGTGTGCCACACGTATTTATGCAGTGTGGTTCCTTGACAATCTTAGTAGCTTTTTTCTATAGTATTTGTCACTATGGATCATCCTCTCATGAAGGTAAACATTTCAGCACTGGATATTGAATTGCAGCACTTTTTTTAAAGCAAAACTGATTTGGAGCATAACTATGGTGACTTCACCCAAAAATGACATCATTCCTTCTGAGGAAATTAAGAAAGTATATGCTGCTTCCCAGACCCAGGTAGAGATCCTATAAATCTGCTGACTACTACATCATTTCATCAGAATATCCTGTGACTGTATAAGTGACTAAACTGAATGCAGACACAGACGAGTGAAGGTCATGTCTGACCAAGCTCAAGAATGTTTCACTACCCTACCTGCATACATAAGATATGCATCATATCTGTAGGACAATAAGGAAAATAAGTCACTAGAAATGAAAGGTTCAACAATTCAAAGATCAGCGTGAAAGTCACGACAAAAAAACAAAAGTAAATGCCTTCTGTATCCAATAACCATAAGACCTATCTGATCTAGCTGAGAAACTTTAAGCCCCAGTCACACATAACGATATCGTTAGAGAGATCGTTGTAACTGTGACGTTACAACGATCTCTCCAGCGATGTCGTTCTGTGTGACACTTTGCAGCGATCAGGCCCCTGCTGTGAGGTCGCTGATCGTTGCAAAGTGCTGTGGGTCACTTTTTGATCGTTGGTTTCCCGCTGGTCAGCACGCATCGCTGCGTGTGACCGCTAAACACCAGCGATCTGTGACCTCACAGGGCTGGTTACTATGGTAAACACCGGGTATCCAGGCAGCGCGCGCTGCCTAGATACCCGGCATTTACCATGTTACCAGCGTCCTCCCTGCTTAGCACTGCCTGTAAGCATGGAGAACGCTGGTAACTATGATAAACAGCGGGTATCCAGGCAGCGCGCACTGCCTGGATACGCGCTGTTTATCATAGTTACCTGCGTTCTCCTTGCTTAGCGCTGCCAGCGCTAAGCAGGGAGCGATGTGGGAGGTGGCTCCCAGGGCCTGATCGCTGGGGAGATCTGCCTGTTTGACAGCTCCCCAGCGATCAGGTAACGACACTCCAGCGATCCCGGCAGGTCGTTATCGCTATCGGGATCGTTGGAGCGATCGTTATGTGTGACAGTACGTTTAGACTTTACATAGCAACTAATGCAAACTCAAGGTGAATTCCCATTTTGTCATAGGACAGTCTTAGGGTGCCGTCACACGCTTCAATTTTATGAACGATATTGTTAGCGATCACATGCACGCGCGATCGCTAACAATATCCTTCAGATCGCTGGTGAGCAGATGTCTACCTGCATACAGCAGAAAATTACTTTTAATCTGTCCCATGCCATATGCTAATTTTGTAGTTTAGTCATATAGGTGTCTATAGATTGCGGTCAGTGCCGCCCTGCTCTATGCAAACACCACCCCTCCTGATTGTGTGCAAGTGGATGACGTCGCTAAAATGCACAAGTCTCACGCCTGTGCAGTGGTGCGCCTCGCTGTGCCCTATTGAACAGCCAGTTATTCCACTGTGCAGGCGTGAAATGCCAGGCACTGTGCTGCTGATGCAAGATCAAAATCTCGCGCCTAAGCAGTGGAATTACTGGCTGTTCAATAGGGCACAGTGAGGCGCGCCACTGCGCTGGCGTGAGATGTGGGAATTGTAGCGATGTCATCCACTTGCACACAATCAGGAGGGGCAGTGTTTGCATGTAGCGGGAATGTGCTGACCGCGATCTGTAGACCCCCATATGACCAAATCAGGAAACTAACAGAATAAAACTCATTTTCTGGGGTATGCAGGGGGACATCTGGTGATATAAAGGGGTTACAGGAATCCCAATGACATCATGTTAAAGGTGGTGGACAGGGTATAGAATCCCCAAAACTGGTGACAGGTGCACTTTAAGAATTAGCAAATGGTCAAATTTAATGACATTTTAGATCATATGAAAAAGATTAAAATTTAGTCTGGGATGAAATTCACACCCCTTGCCGAAACCTCTGAGTCATAGACAAAATACCTGGAGACTGTATCAAAACACTCTGGAGATTAGTTTCTAACGATGATAGTTCCTTTTCCTGTTCCTCACTGGATAGCGCTACCAAGTGACTTCCTCTTGATCCCCCATCACCCCTCCTTCTAATATGTTTTTTTAAATCAGATTTAAAAACCTCATGATTACAGCCTAAACAAGGATTGGATGTACCGAGCCTAAATCACTAAAATCACATTCTGACAAGGAAAAGGGAACTCTGCTGTTAGCTTGTTGTCAAGTAGTGGCAGCATGTAAATTTACTGATATCACAATGTTTCAGTATATGTTTGGTGGTAAATGTAGAAGATTTTCTTTTTTTCCAATCATACACTTTATCATTTTAGTAATCCATAGAATCTCTATCAAATCTGTTTGTGTTTTATCTTTAACCCCTTTACGACGAATGACGAGTATACTCGTCATGAAAAGATGTCAGTTCCCGCATCATGACGAGTATACTCGTCATGGCTTTGAACTGTCACTGCTTCTAAACGAACAGTGACAGCTCAAATCTAAAAGCTGTCAGTGACAGCCAAGGGTTAGGGGAAGAGGTGTGGGCACCCCTGTTAACCCCTTCACCCCCCTCCTCCCCAATCATACTTATCTGCCGGTGGGCTGCACCGCACCCGCCGGCCATGAGCTGATGCTCCAGCTCACCCTGTGTCCTGTCCCTGCCCCCTGTGTCCAGAGCCCCCTGTGTCCTGCAGCCTCCCCTGTGTCCAGAGCCCCCTGTGTCCTGTCCCCGTCCCCTGTGCAGCCCCTCCTGTGTCCTGTCCCCGTCCCCTGTGCAGCCCCTCCTGTGTCCGGTCCCTGTCCCCTGTGCAGCCCCTCCTGTGTCCTGTCCCCGCCCCCTGTGTCCAGAGCCCCCTGTGTCCTGTAGCCCCCTCCTGTGTCCTGAGCCCCCTGTGTCCTGTCCCCGTCCCCTGTGCAGCCCCCCCCTGTGTCCTGTCCATCCCCGCCCTCCACCCGACATAGTTTGTCTGCCGGCGGGCTTATGCGCCCGCCGGCGAAGCTGCAGGGCCCCCTCCTCTTCCCTGCTGGTCCCCAGCCCCCGGTCCTCGGTCCCCAGCCCCCGATCCCCGGTCCCCAGCCCCGCTCACCTATCCCGGCGAGCTGCACGCTCGGTGCACCCGCCCGCACCGTCGGGCCTCCTCTGCAGTCCGGTGTGGCTCCTCCTCTTCTCAGGGGCTCCTCCTCCTCATCGCTGGGTAAGTATGAATGAATGAATGAATGAACGAATGAAAGAGTGAAAGAATGAATGAAAGAATGAATGAAAGAATGAATGAATGGATGGATGGATGGATGGATGGATGGGTGGATGGATGGATGTATGGATGGGTGGGTGGATGGATGGATGGGTGGATGGATGGATGGATGTGTGCGTGCGTGGATGTGCGTGTGTGGATGTGTGTGCGTGGTTGTGTGCATGCGTGGATGTCAGCACGTGGATGTGCGTACGTGGATGTGCGTACGTGGATGTGCGTACGTGGATGTGCGTACGTGGATGTGCGTGCGTGGATGTGTGTACGTGGATGTGCGTACGTGGATGTGCGTACGTGGATGTGCGTGCGTGGATGTGCGTACGTGGATGTGCGTGTGTGAATGTGCGTGCGTGGATGTGTGCGTACGTGGATGTGTGTGTACGTGGATGTGCGTGGATGTGGATGTACGTGGATGTGTGTGTGGATGTACGTGGATGTCAGCATGCGTGCGTGGATGTGTGCATGCGTGGATGTGCGTGCGTGGTTGTGTGCATGCGTGGATGTGCGTACGTGGATGTGCGTACGTGGATGTGCGTACGTGGATGTGCGTGCGTGGATGATGGGTGCATAGGTGGATGGATGGGTGCAACAAGGGATCAAGTGTCCTCTTGTTATAGTCTCTGGGATCATAGTCATGGTGCACTGTATAACTGATCATTGTCATACAGTGCACCATAACTCTGACCCCTGAGACTGTAGGAAGAGGACACTTGATCCCTTGCTGCAGTCTCCGGATTGAGCAGAGGCGATTGAGCGTCGTGGGACCTTCGTTGTGGACTACGTCGGAGGCGATCGAGCGTCGTGGGACCTTCGTTGTGGACTACGTCGGATCTTTATAATAAAGATGGAGTCCGAATTTTGTTTGTGTTTTTTTTTCAAATAAAAAGATTTTTCTATGTGTGTATTTTCTGACTATTTACCAGAGATTCCTAATGGCGGGTCTAACATTGGCCCTATATTATGAATCTCGGGCTTAGTGCCAGCTGCCAATAAAAAGCTGGCATTAACCCCTTTATTACCCAGTTTGCCACCGGCACCAGGGCAACTGGAAGAGCATGGGTACAGCGCCAGAAAATGGCGCTTCAATGAATGCGCCATTTTCTGGAGCGGCTGCGGGCTGCAATTCACAGCATGGGGGGCCCAGAACGCTTGGGCCTTTCCATGCTGAGGATTCCAGCCCCCAGCTGCCTAGTTGTACCTGGCTGGGCCAAAAATATGGCGGAGCCCTACGTCATTTTTTTTTCTAGAATTAGTTCTAGAAATAAAAAAAAATGGGCTTCGCTGTATTTTTGGTTGCAGCCAGGTACAACGAGGCAGCTGGGGGTTGCTGGCAGTCTGTAGCTGCCAAGTTGTACCTGGCTGGACCAAAAATATGGCAGAGCCCTACGTCATTTTTTTTTTCTAGAATTAGTTCTAGAAATAAAAAAAAATGAGCTTCGCTGTATTTTTGGTTGCAGCCAGGTACAACGAGGCAGCTGGGGGTTGCTGGCAGTCTGTAGCTGCCAAGTTGTACCTGGCTGGACCAAAAATATGGCGGAGCCCCACATCATTTTTTTTTTCTAGAATTAGTTCTAGAAATAAAATAAAGCCTTCCCTGTATTTGTAGCCAGCCATGTACAACTTGGTAGCTGGCTGACTGGAATCCTCAGCGTGGAGAGACTCAAATGTTGTGGGTCCCCCACGCTGCAAATTTCAACCCACAGCCACCCAAGAAAATAGCGCATTCATTAGAGGCGGCATTTTCTGGTGCTGTACCCCAACTCTACCAGTTGCCCTTGTGCTGGTGGCACACGGGTTCTCCATATGCGACATGGTGTCCGCTAACAATTTCAATAGAAAATTAGCTCCAATTTTTAGTGGAAACCATTTCGGGTATGGAGAGCCCCTTCCTGTGTGCCTGAACATTGGAGCTCCCCCACAAGTGACCCCATTTTGGAAACTAGACCCCCGAAGGAACGTATCTAGATGCATAGTGATCACTTTGAACTCCCAGATGCTTCACAAATTCATCCATAAAAATGAAAAAGCACGTTTTTTTTCCACAAAAAGTTTCTTTTTTCATTTTTAAGGATCAATTTGTGAAGCACCTGGGGTTCAAAGTGCTCACTATGCATCTAGATATGTTCCTTGGGTAGTCTAGTTTCCAAAATGGGGTCACTTGTGGGGGAGCTCCAATGTTTAGGCACATAGGGGCTCTTCATATCCTACAAGGTGTCCGCTAACAATTCCAATTGTTAGTGGACACCATGTTGTGTATGGAGAGCCCCTGTGTGTCTCCACATTGGAGCTCCCCCACAAGTGACCCCATTTTGGAAACTAGACCCCCAAAGGATTATATCTAGATGCATAGTGAGCACTTTGAACCCCCAGATGCTTCACAAATTGATCCGTAATAATGAAAAAAGAAATTATTTGTGGAAAAAAGTGCTTTTTCATTTTTATGGATGAATTTCTGAAGCACCTGTGGGTTCAAAGTGCTCACTATGCATAAAGATACGTTCCTTTGGGGGTCTAGTTTCCAAAATGGGGTCACTTGTGGGGGAGCTCCAATGTGGAGACACACGGGGACCCTCCAAACGCGACATGGTGTCCGCTAACAAATTGAACTCATTTTCCATTCAAATTGTTAGCGGACACCATGTCGCGTTTGGAGGGTCCCGGTGTGTCTCCACATTGGAGCTCCCCCACAAGTGACCCCATTTTGGAAACTAGACCCCATAAGGAACGTATCTAGATGCATAGTGAGCACTTTGAACCCCCATATGCTTCAGAAATTCATCCGTAAAATGAAAAAGCACTTTTTTTTCCACAAATAATTTATTTTTTCATTATTATGGATCAATTTGTGAAGCATCTGGGGGTTCAAAGTGCTCACTATGCATCTAGATATGTTACTTTGGGGGTCTAGTTTCCAAAATGGGGTCACTTGTGGGGGAGCTCCAATGTGGAGACACACAGGGACCCTCCAAACGCGACATGGTGTCAGCTAACAATTTGAGCTAATTTTCCATTCAAATTGTTAGCGGACACCATGTCGCGTTTGGAGGGCCCCGGTGTGTCTCCACATTGGAACTCCCCCCACAAGTGACCCCACTTCGGAAACTAGACCCCCTAAGGAACATATCTAAATGCATAGTGAGCACTTTGAACCCCCAGATGCTTCACAAATTCATCAATAAAAATGAAAAAGCACTTTTTTTTTCCACACAAATTTTCTTTTTTCATTTTTACAGATCAATTTGTGAAGCACCTGGGTGTAGAAAGTGCTCACTATGCATCTAGATATGTTCCTTTGGGGGTGTAGTTTCCAAAATGGGGTCACTTGTGGGGGAGCTCCAATGTGGAGACACACGGGGACCCTCCAAACGCGGCATGGTGTCCGCTAACAATTTGAATGGAAAATGACCTCAAATTGTTAGCGGACACCATGTCGCGTTTGGAGGGTCCCTGTGTGTCTCCACATTGGAGCTCCCCCACAAGTGACCCTATTTTGGAAACTAGACCCCCAAAGGAACATCTCTAGGTACATAGTGAGCACTTTGAACCCCCAGATGCTTCACAAATTGATCTGTAATAATGAAAAAATAATTTTTTAGTGGAAAAAAAAGTGCTTTTTCATTTTTACGGATGAATTTCTGAAGCATATGGGGGTTCAAAGTGCTCACTATGCATCTAGATACGTTCCTTCGGGGGTCTAGTTTCCAAAATGGGGTCACTTGTGGGGGAGCTCCAATGTGGAGATACACAGGGACCCTCCCAACGCGACATGGTGTCCGCTAACAATTTGAGCTCATTTTCCATTCAAATTGTTAGCGGACACCATGTCGCGTATGGAGGGTCCCTGTGTGTCTCCACATTGGAGCTCCCCCACAAATGACCCCATTTTGGAAACTAGACCCCCTAAGGAAGGTATCTAGATGCATAGTGAGCACTTTGAACCCCCAGATGCTTCACAAATTCATTCATAAAAATTAAAAAAACACTTTTTTTTCAGAAAAAAATTCTTTTTGCCTACATTTTTTCAGTTTCACATGGGCAAAGGGATAAAATACATCCCAAAATTTGTTGGGCAATTTCTCCTGAGTACACCGATACCTTATATGTGGTCATAAACCACTGTTTGGGCGCACGGCAGGGCTCAGAAGTGAAGGAGCGCCATTTCACTTTTTGAACGGAAAATTGGCTCTAAAATTCAAATTGCGCTCCCTCCCTTCTGAGCCCTGCCGTACGCCCAAACAGTGGTTTATGACCATATATGAGGCATCGGTGTACTCAGGAGAAATTGCCCAACAAATTTTAGGATGCATTTCATCCTGTTGCCCGTGTGAAAATGAAAAAATTGAGGCTAAAAGAACATTTTTGTTACAAAAATTAAAATGTCCATTTTTTCCTTCAACTTTATTTTAGTTCCTGTGAAGCACCTGAAGGGTTAATAATCTTCTTCAATATAGTTTTGAGTAGCTTGAGGGGTGCAGTTTTTGGAATGGTGTCACTTTTGGGTGTTTTCTGTCATGTACACCCCTCAAAGAGACTTCAAATGTGATGTGGTCACTAAAAAATTGGTTTTGTAAATTTTGCTGGAAAAATGAATAATTGATGATGAACTTTGAACCCTTATAACGTCCTACCAAATTTTTTTTTTTCTTCCAAAATTGTGCTGATGTGAAGTAGACATGTGGGACATGTTATTTATTAACTATTTTGTGGCACATAACTCTCTGGTTTAGCAGAATAAAAATTAAAAATTTGAAAATTGCTAAATTTTCAAAATTTTTGCCAAATTTTTTATTTTTTCACAAATAAACGCAAAAATTATCGACCTAAATTTAATACTAACATGAAGCCCAATATGTCACGAAAAAACAATCTCATAATCGCTAGGATCCGTTGAAGCGTTCCAGAGATATTACCTCATAAAGGGAGAGTGGTCAGAATTACAAAAAATGGTCCGGTCATTAAGCTGCAAAGTGACTCGGTCCTTAAGAGGTTAAGACAGAATCCTCCAAAATGTTCAGGTTTATTCTAACTTTTCAATGCACCGTAAGTATAGATGCCTGAAGTATCATTCTCTTTAATATTCGTATTGATCATTGTACTCATGTCTCGCCCCTGGCGGAGACCGTGGGGTACTCGGAACTGGGCCCTCTCGCCGTCGTCTGGGGCTGCGGTATGTCACAGTGGCATGATGACCTGGTCTGTGATCCCCACGTCGGGCGAGCAGTTAAAAAGGGGATTGAAAAAATGGATTACAATAAAACAAAATCAAAGAGTGTCGTAACGCCACCTGTGGAATGCGGCCGGCATAGACGCTGCTGCAGTCGGGACCTCTGGGGATGATGGGAGTAGCAGCAAGGATGGTTCAGCTCTCCACGGCAATAGCGGGTAACCAGGGCAACCGAATAGCCTGTAGTTGTGCAGGGCTCGTCAGGGGTGCAGGGTTCACAAGACAGTCAGGCAGTCTCCTGCTGCCGATTTACAAACTCAGTCTATCTCTCTTCAGGCGCAGTAATCACAGTCTCACATGGCATTAAGCTGTAACCTGGTTTATTCGCTTTCTTGGCAGATGGTTAGGTTATAGACAGTACAGTGGTGGCTCCAGTGTAGTCTAAGCAGCCGAGATAGCTCATCATAATCACCCCCTTTCGTATTCCTCTCACGGACCTTTCGATCTGTCCACACGCTAGTTAAGATAGAGCGGCCACGGGGTGGGCGACATTCCGGGTCCACCATCACTAATATGGCGTCCTTCTTTTCACTGCGCCGGAGGTTGGGACGCAGGACATAAAGACCCCCCACCCCGCCGAGGTTCGTGGTTGGAGAGTAGAGCTTCCTGGCCACTTCAGCAGAGCTGGCACTCTAGTTCTGGCCCAGTTCCTCAGTGTCCCCGCTAATTCGAGCACACCTTGGACTCCTTCCTTCTCTCACCACGGTCTACAGCCCGGGACTCAGACAAGCCTCATGGTGGCACAGGCTGCTGGGCCTATGTCCTCACAGTCCTGTATGATAGTGTTCTCGCCTCTTCTTCTGACTGAACTTAACTCTTTGGTGTCACTTGGATGACTGGCCTCCTGAACTTAGTGTTGTCTCCTTTTGTTGCCTCCTCTAACCGGGTCCTGTCTTAACTTCCCCACCCTCCACTTGTCTCCTCCTGCCATCCCATTGCTGGGCATAGAGTCCCTAGTCTTGAGATTGGAGTGTGTTGGGTGTTTGTTTTGGGGTGACCGACTAATCCCAGCTGTTGCGCCATCTAGTGGTGACCGGTCTGCAGGGGCGCCACTCTCACATGCAAGAGTCCTCAGATAGTTTAACTCAATCACACTGACTTGAAGTAAGAGTCCAGGAAAAATGGAGATTGTTTTCACTGAAATCTTGTATTGAAGTACAATGCAACAGGTAAAAAGAGTGATTCTGTAGAGAGCAGTAAAACATGTGTCCATGCAAAAATAGCAGAAAAACAACTACATGGGGAACAAAAGAGGAGAAAGGCTGACATGACAGAGCTACAGGGAGAGGAAAGGGACACAATCCCAAAGGCAGGACTTCTCCCTAGCAATAGGGAAATTGAAATACATAGCACACACACACAATGAATCATTCCCATTCATGGGACATAACAGGGTTTTTGTTCTTTTTCTGATTCAAAGAGGCAAAATCTGGGGAGTCATTGAAATTGTCAGAGTAATATTGATATTTTTACATGTCCATTTTTAATTCCGTTAATATTTGGTCATCATGAGTAAGACTAAATTGCATGAAGTCCAGGAAACATTGGGAAAGAATGGTATTCCATTCAGACCTGAATGTCTTTGTATAGATGAATGTTGGTATTTTACTAAATCGCAATCCATGCGGTACCATTTTCCTCTCCAAATACTTTTTCAAGGTGTTACAGTCCCACTAGGTATCTAACTCCTGACTGAAGAGTTTCTCAAAATGACAAATTAACCCTATCAGTAGGATTGTCCTCAGGGTACGAAAACACTTGTGCTAGTCTAGCAAATCTGGACTCAATGATAAGATATTGTAAGAGAATGAAAACCAAATAGTCCAATGGGAATTTACAGCTACAAAAAATAGCCATAAAAACCCAAGTAGGATTGGGAAAAGGTTTGTTTTATAATATAGTTCTGATGTAAATCTGTTTAAGCAAGTCAAATAAGATACATCAACTAATGAAATCAATATGCCATATTTTCTCAGAGGAGCTTCAAGCTGCACAACAATAACAAAAACAAGAAAAAAAAGAAGCTCCCCACACTGAGGATATCTGCAAGCACATCGGGATTATGATGGATGGGTGCCAGTCCTGTTGGTGTAGCACAGCCAGAAAATAGGAACAAAGTGAAAAAAAGGAGTATTTCAATCCACAAACAGGAGAAAAAAATCTTTATTAAAAAAAACATTTAAACCAGAAGGTACCTCTGTTCATTATCAAAACTGATACATCTCTGGCATATGGATTGCCCTTATTTAGAGGATATCTGCTGATTGGTGAAAGAGGACAGAGCCGACGGCTCGTTCTATCAATGTGTTCACTGCTAGCTGCTTCCTGAGGATGCAGACAGTGGTGATATCATGATGTGGGCAAGGGAGGGCATGGTGTGGCCTGACGTTCACTGTTTTCGGCCCTTTGGCATGCTAGTGTGAATGTAGCCTATAAGTAGCAGATGTTTGTATGTTCTCCCTTCATTTGTGTGGATTTCCGCTTTAAAGACATACCAATAGGTATAGTATTTAGTCAGTCACCAATTGTGCAAGTTCTCCCACTTAAATAGATGAGGTCGGCCTGTAATTGACATCATAGGTGACCTCAACTATGAGAGACAAAATGAGAAAATAAATCATGAAAATCACATTGTCTGATTTGGAAAGAATTTTTTTTCAAATTTTGGTGGAAAATAAGTATTTGGTCAATTACAAAAGTTCATCTCAATACTTTGTTATATATCCTTTGTAAGCAATGGCAGATGTCAAATGTTCTCTGTAAGTCTTCACGAGGATGGCACACACTGTTGCTGGTATGTTGGCCCATTCTTCCTTGCAGATCTCCTCTAGAGCAGTGATGTTTTGGGATGTTCCTGGGTATCACAGACTTTCAACTCCTTCCAAAGGTTTTCTATAGGGTTAAGATTTGGAGACTGGCTAGACCACTCCAGGACCTTTAAATGCTTCTAACGAAGCCACTCTTTCATTGCCTTGGCGGTGTGCTTGGAATCATTGTTGTGCTGAAAGACCAAACCAAGTTTCATCTTTAATGCCCTTGTTGATGGAAGGAGGTTTGCACTCAAAATCTCATGATACATGGCCCCATTCATTCTTTCATGCACACGGATCAGTCATCTTGGTCACTTGGAAGAGAAACAGCCCCAAAGCATGATGTTGCCACCCCCATGCTTCACAGTAGGTATGGTGTTCTTTGGATGCAACTCATCATTCTTTCTCCTCAAAACACGATGAGTTGTGTTTCTAACAAACAGTTCTACTTTGGTTTCATCTGGCCATATGACATTCTTCCAATACTCTTCTAGATCATCGAAATGCTCTCTAGCAAACTTCAGTCAGGCGCGGACTTGTAATGGCTTAAAGAGGGGGACATCTTTGGCACTGCAGGATCTGAGACCCTGGTGGAGTAGTGTGTTACTGATGGTAGCCTGTGTAATGTTAGTCCCAGCTATCTGCAGGACATTCAATAGGTCCCCCTGTGTGGTTCTGGGATTTTTGCTCACCATTCTTGAGATCATTTTGACTCCACGGAGTGAGATTTAGCATGGAACCCCAGATTGAAGGAGAATATCAGTAGCCTTATATGTCTCCCTTTTTCTAATTATTGCTCCCACAGTTGATTTCTTCATACCAAGCTGCTTGCCTATTGCAGATTCAGTCTTCCCAGCCTGGTTCAGGGTTATAATTTAGTTTTAATGTACTACGACAGCTCTTTGGTCTTCACCATAGTGGAGTTTGGAGTGTGACTGTTTGAGGTTGCAGACAGGTGTCTTTTACACTGATAAGAAGTTCAAACAGGTGCCAGTACTCCAGGTAATGAGTGGAGGACAGAGGAGCCTCTTAAAGAAGAAGCTGCAGGTCTGTGAGAGCCAGAAATCCTGCTTGTTTGCAGGTGACCAAATACTTATTTTCCACCAAAATTTGCAAAAAAATTCTTTCCAAGTCAGACAATGGGATTTTCAGGATTTGTTTTCTCATTTTGTCTCTTATAGTTGAGGTCTAACTATGATGTCAATTACAGGCCTCTCTTATCTTTTTAAGTGAGAGAACTTGCACAACTGGTGGCTGACTAAATACTTTTTTCCCCATTGTATATTGTATGTATGTATATAAAATGATGTGGAATATGATCGTATTATATTAGCAACTACAAATAATAAAAAAAGTAATAATGAAAAGCCTATCCTCCTCCATTTCTTACAGTAACACATGGACAACTCTAAAGACTTAATCTCATGCCTTCTAGTGACATGAATATCTGTATACAGTTCAGTCCAGAAATATTTGGACAGTGGCACAAATTTTGGCATTTTAGCTGTTTACCAAAACATATTCAAGATACAGTTATATCATCAAGCTGCACTTAAAGTACAGACCAGACTCTCAGCTTTAATTTGAGGGTATTCACATCCTAATTGGAATAAGGATTTAGGAACTACAGCTCTTTAATATGTAGCTGTCTCTTTTTTAAACAATCAAAAGTAATTGGACAATTATCTCTAAAGCTCTTCAATGGGCTGTATGGGATGTTCCCTCATTAATCCATCATCAATTATGCAGGTAAAAGGTCTGGAGATGATTCCAGTAATCGATTTGCATTTGGAAGCTGTTGCTCTGAACCCACAACAATCACGGTTGAACAACGGTCAAAGGAGCTCTCAATGGAAAAGAAACATAAAATCATTAGGCTGGAAAAAAGAAAACTCTATCACAATGATAGCAGAACTGTTATGAGTGGCCACAAACAGTTTGGTACATGCTGCAAAAAAAAAAAAAATCTCACTGGTAAGCTTGGGAACTCATAAAGGCCTGGAAGTCCATGAAAGATAATAGTTGTGGATATCAGATAATCTTCTTCATGGTAAAGTAAAATATCTTCACCCAAGTGAAGAACACTCCCTAGAAATCAGTGTTTCAGTATCTAAGGCTGCCTTCACATTTGCGGACCCCTCCCCACATTTAGGGGATCCGCAATGTGAGCACAACACGGCAAGTCCCTATCTTTATAATGGGAGCGCACGGTGCTGCGCTTCACAGCTCATGACCGTGCGCACCCATTCACTGCCATATGTGATCTGTGCGCAGGCGTATGCCTGCGTAAAAATCACACAGTCTCGTCCGCACCAGAAATGCAACATGTCGCGTTCATAGTGCGGACGAGACTGGGTAATTTGTGCGCAGGCATCCGCCTGCGCACAGATCACAAATGGCAGTGATTGGGTGTGCACGGTCATGCGCTGTCAAGCGCAGCACCGTGCGCTCCCATTATAAAGATAGGGGCTTGCCGTCCTGCGCTCACATTGCGGATCCCCTCCGCAGAACGCTGCGGAGGGGAACGCAAATGTGAAGGCAGCCTAAGTCTACCATAAATGAAAGACTTCATGAGAGCAAATACCACAACGTGCAAACTATTATCCAGCCTTAAAAATAGAAAGGTCAGATTAGACTTTGCCAAAAACAATCAAAAGAAGCCAGACCAGTTTTGGGAAAGCATACTTGGGACAGATGAAACTAAAATCAACCTGTACTAGAATGATGAGAAAAGAAAATATGGAGAAGTCTTGGAATGGCTAATGATCCAAAGTACAGGACATCCTCTGTAGAACATGGTGGAGACAGCATGATGGCCGGCCATGCATGTCTTTCAGTGGCACTGGGTCACTAATGTTTATTGATGATGTGACTGAAGAGAGAAGCAGCCGAATGAATTCTGAAGTATACAGGGTTATAGTTTCTGCTTATATTCAACTAAATGAAGGGAGATTGATTCACATTACACATGGATAATGATACAAAACATACTGCATAAGTAGCCCAGAAATTTTTTAAGGCAAAGAAGTGAAATATTCTGCAATGTCCGACTCAATTACCAGATCTCAACCCCATGGAGGATATATTTGACAGTCTTTAAACAAAATGTGAGGCAGAAAGACCAACAAACAAGCAAAAACTAAAGTTAGCTACAGTAAAAGCCTGGCAAAATGTGATAAAGGAGGAAACCCAGCGTTTGGTGACATCCATGGCTTCCAGACTTCAGGCAGTCGTGGCCTGCAAAGGATTCTCTGTAAAGTAAAGTTACTTTGTCCAATTACTTTTGAGTCCATGAAATGAGGATGCTTTGTAGAATGATGGTTGCAGTTTTTAAACGTTTTACATGATATTTTCGTTCAACCAATTAATTTCATTTTTCTTTTCATTTAATTTTAAATCAAAACTAGTGGTATGTAAAGCCCAAATCATGAAGATTTGGTTATGTCCAAATATTTCTGGAACTATTTCCTATTTTTACCCAATGACCTATTGTCTCTGCAGAAGCACAATATGAGCTTTAGTAACACTCTGTATACCTGGGATGGGGAATTCTAGTATTCACCGGCCACCAACTGGTCATGTTTTCAGGATTTCCTTTGTATTGCACAGCTGATAATATAATCCCCTGTACTGGTGATGATTCCAACACCCTGTGCAATGCTAAGGAAATACTGAAAATATGACCTGTTGGCAGCCCTCGAGCCCTGCAGTTCCCTACCCTTGCTGTTTTGGACTATAAGACTGTCAATAGAAACAGTCTGTTATGATGGAGTACTGATATTACTTTGAATTTATATATAGATTTGATCTTGTCATCATTATTCGCAGCAACAGTCTATGACAACAACAAGATCATAAATAGTAAGAAACTAAAAAATGATGGTGTTGGCCCCTTTAAAAATAATCTGGGTAAAATGGTGGATGAGGATGAGGAAAAAGCCAATATGCTAAATGACTTTTTTTCAACAGTATTTACACAAGAAAATCCCATGACAGACAATATGATCAGTGATAACAAAAACTGGTAAATGTCACCTGCTTAACCCAGCAGGAAGTACGGCATTGTCTAAAAATCACTAAAATTGACAAATTCCCGGGCCCGGATGGGATACACCCCAGAGTGCTGCAGGAATTAAGTACTGTCATAGATAGACCATTATTTTTAATCTTTAAAGATTCCATAATAACAGGGTCTGTACCACAGGACTGGCGTATAGCAAATGTGGTGCCAATATTCAAAAAGGGAACAAAAACTGAACTTGGAAATTATAGGCCAGTAAGCTTAACCTCTACTGTGGGTAAAATCCTAGAGGGTTTTCTAAGAGATGCTATACTGGAGTATCTGAAGAAAAATAACCTCATGACCCAATATCAACATGGGTTTACGAGGGACCGTTCCTGTCAAACTAATCTGATAAGCTTCTATGAAGAAGTAAGTTCTGGACTGGACCAAAGAAATGCAGTGGATGTGGTGTATATGGACTTTTCAAAAGCTTTTGATACGGTGCCACACAAAAGGTTGATACATAAAATGAGAGCAATGGAGATAGGGGAAAATATGTGTAAGTAGGTTAAGAACTGGCTTAGTGATAGGAAACAAAGGGTGGTCATTAATGGAACACACTCAGAATGGGTCACAGTTAACAGTGGGGTACCACAGGGGTCAGTGTTGGGCCCGCTTATTTTTAATATATTTATTAATGACCTTGTAGGGGGCATACAGAGTAGAATCTCAATATTTGCAGATGACACTGAACTATGCAGGGTAATCAATACAGAGGAGGACAATTTTATATTACAGGAGGATTTATGTAAACTAGAGGCTTGGGCTGATAAATGGCAAATGCTCTTTAATGGGGATAAATGTAAAGTCATGCAATTGGGCACAGGAAACAAAAGGTATAATTATGTGCTTAATTGTAAAACACTGGGCAAAACTGTCACTGAAAAAGACCTGGGTGTATGGGTAGATGACAAACTCACATTTAGTGGCCAGTGTCAGGCAGCTGCTGCAAAGGCAAATAAAATAATGGGATGCATTAAAAGAGGCATAGATGCTCATGAGGAGAACATAATTTTACCACTATACAAGTTACTACTGCGACCACACTTGTACTGTGTACAATTCTGGTCTCCGGTGTATAAGAAAGACATAGCTGAACTAGAGCGGGTCCAGAGAAGAGTGACCAAGGTTATTAGAGGACTGAGGGGTCTGCAATACCAAGACAGGTTATTAAACTTGGGGTTATTTAGCTTGGAAAAACGAAGGTTTAGGGGTGATCTTATAATAATGTATAAATATATGAGGGGACAGTACAGAGACCTTTCTAATGATCTCTTTACTCTTAGGCCTGAGACTGGGACAAGGGGGCATCCTCTACGTCTGGAGGAAAGAAGGTTTAATCATAATCACAGACGTGGATTCTTTACTGTAAGAGCAGTGAGACTATGGAACTCTCTGCCACATGATGTTGTAATGAGTGAGTCACTACTAACATTTAAGAAGGGCCTGGATGCCTTTCTTGAAAACTATAATATTACCAGTTATATATACTAGATCACTTGATAGGACGTTGATCCAGGGAATTAGTCTGATTGCCGTATCTGGAGTCAGGAAGGAATTTTTTTCCCCAATGTGGAGCTTAGTGTTGCCACATGGTTTTTTTTTTGCCTTCCTCTGGATCAACATGTTAGGCTATGGGTTGAACTTGATGGACTTAAGGTTTTCCTTCAACCTTAAAAAGTATGTATGTTACTATTTGTCATCATACACAGGTTTGTCTGAAAGTTTTGGCACACTTGAAATTGTTCCAGAAAATTACAATTACACATGTTTTGTCATACACGTATTTTATTTCCTTTGTGTTTTAGGACAGCACTAAAAAAAACTGAGGACAAAAAAAAGGAAAATTGGACACAATTTAACAGAACACACTGTAAATGGGCTGCACAAAATTGTTGGCACCCTTAACTTAATATTTGGTTGCACACATTATTTTGAAAAAAGTGCAAACTGAGTCAGCAGTAGGTCTCCTACCATGGCATTACATTTCATTTCATTGTCGATTGACAGTTCGCACTGACACTGATGCACCCTAAGAGGAGAAAAAAATAAAGGGGAAAAAAAGGCAAATTGGACATACCGTATATACTTGTGTATAAGCCGACTTTTTCAGCCCAAAAATTGGGCTGAAAAGTCACCCCCTCGGCTTATACACGAGTCCTATACTTTTGTGTGAAGTGGGGGCTGTCTCCGGGAGCAGGAGGAGGCTGGAGGAGGTGGGGGAAGGCTGTAATATGAGCGGCTCGTGACGTGGAGCCGCTCATAACGTATTCATGATATGCACTGCATCCCCCACCCATCCGCGGGCGGAGCAGTGCATATCGCATTACAGGCTCCCCATCACAGTATGGCACCCCCCGCCACAGTAAGGCCTCCCCATGCTGCCGCTGCTCGGTGTACAATGTATAGTGTTATTAGCTCTCACTGGCCCTGGACTCCGTGCATCCTCCCTCCTCCCTGCGTGTCATGTGACCGGCCGGTCACAGGACAAGCAGGAAGGAGGGAAGATGCACTGAGCCCGGAGCGGGTGAGAGCTAATAACACTGTATTTATTGTACAGTGAGCAGCGGCAGCATGGGGGGGGGTGCCATACTGTGAGGGTGGGCGCCATACTGTGAGGGGGAGCCTGTATACCAGGGATGGGGTCCTGTATACCCTGTGCTGGAGCTGTATACCCTGTGCTGGGAGCTGTATACACTGTGCTGGGAGCTGTATACCCTGTGCTGGGAGCTGTATACCCTGTGCTGGGAGCTGTATACACTGTGCTGGGAGCTGTATACACTGTGCTGAGGGCTGTATACACTGTGCTGAGGGCTGTATACATTGTGCTGAGGGCTGTATACCTGTGCTGGAGTCCACCGTCGGCTTATACGCGAGTCAATAAGTTTTCACAGTTTTTGGGGGCAAAAGTAGGGGGGTCGGCTTATACACGGGTCGGCTTATACACGAGTACCGTATATACGGTAATTTTACAAAAAACACGAAAAATGGTCCAGACACATTTTTTGGCACTCTTGTGTTTTAGACAACCTCCGAATCTAAAAAAACATCATTGTCAGAGGCGCCCTGTCATCTCCAGCAGTAACAGAAATCTTTCCCTGCAACTAGAAAAGGTGCAAAACCTGTTCATCTATAATGACAACAGACAAGATAAAGATTCCCAGGACAGATCAGGACTACAAGATCCCAGGTAACTTCAGCTGCACCACAAGCAATGTGGTGTATTTAATTATATGCACCAAATGCCCAACAGGTGGCATGTACGTAGGGGAGACCGGGCAAAAATTCAGGACAAGAATGAATTCTCATCACCACACAATAAAAGAAAAGCGTATTGACCTACCTGTAGCAAAGCATTTTTCCAGCCCTGACTACAGTGAAACCGATATTAGTCTGCTCATCTTAAAAAGCAACTTCAAATCTCAGAGAGAGAGAAGAATTTGGGATTACAAATTGATAATGACCTTTGACACATTCAAAACAGGATTAAATATATCACATGGATTCATGGCTTTTTATAGAACTTGAATGGACATTTGGGGCCATCACAGATTCATGCGTTTTTATATAAATTGAAAAGACATTTGGGGATAACGCATCTCCAACAGATTCCAGTGTGAGGACAATGAACTTTTGACACTTCTTATGTGAACACCCTTGCCTTCTTTTATTGCTTTCCTCAACTCATTTAAGTATTTTCAGTTCTCCACAGACCACTACCATTATACAATTTGTTCAGCTTATCTTAGACTTTTAGTTACAATTCCCCAGGCCCATCTCTTCCTTGGCCCAGCTCTTCCCCCCTAGCCTGACTCTGGTTTACGTCACCTGTCGCATTTACTATAACATCTAAAACTGTTGTGTCTTTTTTTTTTCTCCATTTGCTTATGTATATATGTATGTGTCTTCAGAATCTGTGTCATTATTTGCCTGACGAAGGGACCACAGTGTCCCGAAAGCTTGCTATACTTACCATCTTTTCAGTTAACCCATACCTCCCAACTTTTGAAGAACAGAAAGAGGGTTAGTCGATGCGGCGCAAATTTTTAGCCCCACCCCTTGCCCCGCCCCAGACCACACCCATTTACAAGTGATGGACATTCAGATGCCCTTATTACTATTAATCTTCTGATTATTGCATTTTTGCCTTTTCCAATTCATTTGATGCATTTTAGTGCCATTTAGTACTGACAGCACAGACTATGGACTGCCCCATCATACAACACAGCAGGACGGCTGAGACTAGTGCCTGCCCTGCAGCATTGTGCAGTTTATAGCCAGGGATGTGCAGTCAGTAATCAAACCTCTGAGTCCGAATCCTCAGTTTCCCTGAATCCAACCCCACCAAAATGGACACCGTCTCAGACTCCATCTCCACAGTCATGGTGTGCAGCCGGTAAGCCAAACCTCCGACTCCACCAAAATGGACACAGACTCTGAGTCCACAGTACTGTGTATAGCACCCCCTGATGGCAGGCTGCCGTCCACTATAGGACACAATACTAGCTCTGAAAATGCAGTAGGGAGATGGGAAAAAGTTCCACAAGGTGAACTATCACTGCAGCCTCCACCAGTCGGGCCTTTATGGCAGAGTGGCCCAACAGAAACCTCTCAAATGAAGAATTTAATTTGAGTGATCCTTTTTATGCAGTGCACTGCAAATAATGGATCAAAAAATGAAGAGTCTGAATGTAGCCTATATATCTCCATCCTGGTATATATGGTCTCCAACCTGGTATATATGGTGTCCCTGAGGGTCCATTCGCCACAGAGGTACTGCACCTTAGCCAGAGGTGTGGTACCTCCCCCCCACCCCTGGTAAGCAGAGGGTACTACCCGGTACCCACACATCCGCATCCAACACCAGCCCACTCTAGGCCAGGGGTGCTGAGGCAGAAGAAACCCCATGATGGGCAGACCCCATCTCTGGCTGGAGAAGGGGATTAGTAGGTGGAACAGTTAGAAAGTAGTGGTGCACTAGGAGGTAGGCAGGGACAGTTCAGAGTGGGAGGAGTTAAGCCAGACAGAAACAGGAAGTGCGCAGTCAGTGAGTCAGACCTGGGGACTAGAGTTGTGAGTAGCTCGTCCTGGGGAAGAGGATGGAGAGAAAGTTGGACCCGGGGACTGGAGCCAGACGAGCTCGTCCCAGGTCAGAGAGGATGTAGAGTATCTGCAGAGACTGAGAGGGAGCTCTGAGGGGAGGGGGAGCACCTCTGGGTCGCCACAGAGATCTGTGTGGAGGAACCCCGTTCCAGTGATTGCCTGGTGGACTTGCTGGAGGAGCTAGGCCACAGAGGGCACCGGCCCCAGACTAGTGGAAGACTAAGATTCAGCTAGCAAACCCTGAGGCTGCGGTATATTTATGTGCAGCAGCCAAATCCACACACAATCGCTGAAAAGGCAGCCGCATAGGCTCAAGGAGACAAGAGAGACGTCGCCCGACAGGACCCAAGCTGCTGGCTCTGGACATGTGTGTGTGAAAGGCAGGAGGGCGAGAGCCAGCGCAGTGAGATGACCCGGAAAGGTACACACAAAGGTGGTACCAAACAAGTGCCACCAATCTGCCTAGAAATGGCTGGATCCCTGACTCGGAGTACACAGCACCCGGCGGGTCGGCGTACTTCAGAAACTGAGTAAACTGTGAAGACTGCACCCTGCTGTGTCCCCTGATTTCTTTACTGCACAATCTGCCCTGGGTTACACCTGTGACCACCATCAATAGACTTTATAACTGCCCTGGGGTCCTGCTCTACCCGTGGAGAGCTGTAACATCCCTGCTGCATCACCCCAGTGGATCTGAACCGCAGCGTCGGCCATCCAATTGCTGAATACCACAGGTGGCGTCACAAATTTAATCCCATATAAATATCCCCCATTTTTATGACACCACCAGGCTCACGGAGCCAGGTCACGCCACCATGACATTCCCCAAAGAGAACTGAACTGTTCGGGCCCGGTTCCGAGTACCTCACGGCCCTGGTGGGCGCGTGTCAGTATACATGTCCCTATTTTTCTCTAATTTAAGAAAGTATTCTACTCAACTTTCTTCAGCTCCCACATCACCCAGTGTCCTCTGTAACAACGCACAGCTGGTAGCTGACATTGGAGTGTGCGCCTTGATGCAAGAAGTGACTGTCATGTGCTGCCCTGTCACGGTACCGCAGACGTCAGCTGTCAGCCACAGTTTGGCCGTCAGCGTGTATCACAGTGCAGGAACCTAATGGGTCTCTGTACATCAATGCGCTTCAGCTTGATGCATGTCCTCGGATGCACATCCAGCTGCAGTACGTGCTGGGGTCGCCCGGGCCCCTGTATCGCCAGGCCTGGTCTTGACCTCGATCCTTACAATTCTGTAGATACTGAACAATAATTGTTTATTATTTTATTAGTGTTGTGAAAAAAAAATTCAGAAATTTGTAATTAAAAATACATTTTTCCTTGTGTCATTTTCCAAGATCTGTAACGCTATTAATCTTTATGATCGGGCTCTGAGGGGAGGTTTGTTGTGCCCTGTGCTGACATTCTTACTGATACCATGTGGCTGTAGATCATATACTGATTGGCTGTTAATGCCATTCATCACAAGGTGGAGGAGGCAAAAAAATAGATAGAATTCTGGCGATTTAATTGTTGTTTTTTGTTACGCTGTTTACCAATCACACATTTATTTTGGATTTTGAGAGGACTTTTATGAATGCAGTGATACCAAATATGGGGGGGGGATTATTTATGTTTTGCTTTTTATGGGAAATAGGGGTTGGTTATACATTTTTGTTGTTTTTTCCCATATGTTTAAAAACACTTTTTTTTTTCTCTGTACTGTAAGGGTACCGTCACACCTAGCCATATCGCCGGCGATCCATAGGCGACGCACGTGCGCGCGTTTTTGCGTGTCGCCCGAGGTTGCCGACGCCCATTTACACGGGGCGACACCTTAGGCGACGCTCAGGCGATGACCTGACCGGAAATTGCCTGAGCGTCGCCCAAGCCCCACAGGCGATTAAGTCGCTGGTGGCCGCATCCGCGTCACACAGAGCAACCACATTAGCGATGTGGGCGTAATTTTGAGCCACATCTCGGAGATAGGCGTTAACATAATGCTGTGTGACGCCTCGAAGAAATGTGATTGGCCTGGGTGTCTGATGCAGAATTGACATGTACTGAGACAATGTGTTGGTGTTAAAAAGAGACATTTGGCAATGGCACATCTCTACACTTTGTAGCACACAGTGGGGCATCAATGTGCTGCTTTTTAATAGAATGTACGCTCCTGGGTATGGCCCCTTTGACATCTGCGTTTTATGCTGATTGCGGCAGTTGCGGTTAAAAAAACCGCAACTGCCGCGATTACTGCAAGTGTGATCGCACTTGCAGTTCACTTGCGGCAAGCCCCATACAATGTCTATGGGGGTTGCGGCAGGTGCGGCAAGTGCGCCAAGTGCGGTTTCGGCACTTGCGGCATGCTGCAGTTTTTTCCCAGCCGCACCTGCTGCAAGCCCCATAGACATTATATGGTGCTTGCCGCAAGTGAACCGCAAGTGCGGTCACACTTGCAGTAATCGCGGCAGTTGCGGTTTTTTTAACCGCAACTGCCGCCATCAGCATAAAACGCAGATTTCAAAGGGGCCCAATACACCTTTCAGCACCATGGAAAGGAAGACTACATTAATGTGGGACGCACACATCATCAAATAGGACGCCGAGGAACAAGACTACCAATCGTAACGCTGGAGCTGCCACCAATCCACGCGACCACCAGAGATAGTAACTATGCCCTGAAACGCCTACTGAATAGTTTTGGCGATGTGTGCTGTCGCCTTTCACATCGCTCATGAGACGTTACACAGGGCGATCAGCACACATCACCCAAGAATGGTCGCCTGGTTTCAGTGCTCTGATGTGAAACCAGGCAACCACTCAGATGTGTCGCCGTCGCCCATTTACATGTCGCCGGCAACAGGCCACGCCTTAGCGTCGCCTGTGGAATCGCCGGTGATATCTCCAGGTGTGACGGTACCTTAAGGGTATGTGCACATCAGTCGTTTTGTGGGCTGGTTTTGACCGTTTCCGTCGGCGGTTCCCGCTGAGTTTTATGTTAATTTATGTTAATCCTACCCACCGGTAGGATTAACATGCTAGTCAATGGAGTTTAGAAAACGCTGTGTACATTACAACGTTTTTTGTCTTGACGATTTCAGTTTATTCACCGGTTTCCGACCGGTTTGTCAAAGATAGAGCAAGCGACTTCTTTTCAGCGTTTTTCCAGCGGGTCCAGCTGAACAAGTGCAGCAAAGACCAGTCTGGAAAACGCTAAGGAACACGCTGGGGAAATCGCCAAGAACACGCTGTACGACCGCTAGTAACCCGATCGCAAATCGTTAGCAAAACGCTAACAAAACCAGGGACACTAGCGAGTGCAGAAAACTCAGTTCTGCTAATCTCCACCGGGTTCCCGGTCGTTCTGCACAGATGCAGAAACGACTGATGTGCACATACCCTAAGGGTATGTGCCCACTGGAGGTTTTATGGGCTGTTCTTTAGCGTTTACCGTCGGCGTTTTCCGCTGAGTTTTATGTTAATTTATGTTAATCCTAGCCAGTGGTTGGCTTAATATGGTAGTCAATGGATTTTAGAAAACGCTGTGTACATTAGAACGTTTTTGTTTGTCTCCTTTCCACTTTCTTCACCGGTTTTCCACCGGTTTTCAAAGATAGAGCAGGTGAATTCTTTTGAGCGTTTTTCCAGCGGTTCCAGCTTACAAGTGCTCAAAAAAACGTCTTTAAAACGCTAAGAAAAACCGCCAGAAAACCGCCGATAAAACGCTGTACAAGCGCTATAAAACCGCTCAAAAAACGCTCAAAAAACGATGGACACTGCTGAGGTCAAAAAACTCAGTTTCTGCAATTCTCCACCGGTTTTCTAACGGTCTGCAAAGATGCAGAACCGTCCAGTGGGCACATACCCTAAAAGTCTCCTTAGGGGAGCTGAAGCTGTATCTTATCGCTTCTCCAGAATGCAGCAGTGCTACAGCCGCTGTGTAGAGTGAAAATCATGTTCTTCTATGAACACCACATAAACGCTGGCCCTCACACAAGAACCGTCACGATAGGTATGGAGGTCTTCAGCAGACCGCTGGCTGTCATGGGAACCCATCACATCCTCAGACCTCACACAATACCGACGCAGCCGACATCTCCTGCCGGGACCGACGTGGCCGACATCTCCTGCCGGGGCCGACGTCTCCTGCCGGGGCCGACGTCTCCTGCCGGGGCCGAAGTCTCCTGCCGGGGCCGACGCGGCTGACGTCTCCTGTCGGGATCGACGTCTCCTGCCGGGACCGACGCGGCTGACGTCTCCTGCCGGGACCGACACGGCCGACCTCTCCTGCCGGGACCGACACGGCCGACCTCTCCTGCCGGGACCGACACGGCCGACCTCTCCTGCCGGGACCGACACGGCCGACCTCTCCTGCCGGACCGACGTCTCCTGCGTTCACTAGTCTGTGGCCCCTGCGCAGCTCCTGCTCCCTCTAGTGCAGGTGCGAGGGATGAACAGACTGTGGAGGACAGAGGAGATGTCAGTCATATCAATCAAGGCAGGAGAGATGGTGAATCAGACCACAGTGAGCGACTGTCAGACATATAACTCTTGTACCCGGCTCAGCCTCTTTCTCTATTTTCTTTAACACGTAGCGTATTTACCACTTTTTTTTGCAGTGGTGCTTTTTTGCACAAAAAAACACAACTGCATTCACACAGTGCGCTTTTCCCAGTGCGCTTTTCCTGAGCCCATTTTATAATGCGACCCATGGGAAAAGCGTGCTGAAAAAAGTGCAAAGAATTGACATGGTCGTTCTTTTTGCGTGTGTGCTTTGCAGTGAAAGCGTGCACACATCAAAGCGCAAAAATATGCAACGTGTGAAAGCCATAGCTTTTGCTGGATTGCGTATCCAGTGTGGCGTTTCACTGCATTTACACCAGCACAAAATAGCACTGCGTAGATGCAGTAAATACGCCACGGGTGAAGCCTTACTCCTGCTCTCTGTTATCAGCTTCTCATTTCCTGCCATATTGGTCACTGGTTTTAGTTCTTCATCCAGTGTCTCGTTCTTCAGGGTCATATCTAGGGGAAACTGGTGGGGCATTTGCCCCGACACAGCAGGCAGGGGGCGCCGCTGGACCTCCTGCTGCAGTGGCCAAGGACGGGTCTCCCCGCCAGCCGACTGTTACGCCCCCCTGCATTGTTCTCCACCAGCAGACAGAGCTGCACACTACATCCACGGCTGCTCTGTACTGACAGGACCTGTGATGATGTCACATGGAGGGGAGGAGTCAGGGTCACATTATCAGCTCCTCAGTGTATGCAGGACTCTGCTGTGCTGGTTGTTATGGTGCTGGATAAGGTGAAGGTTATGTCAGGAGAGCTTTACAGTGTGGATGTAGCAGAGCCGATATTGTACTAAATGTACAGAGCTAGGCTGTGGCGTAAGGAGTGAAGCTGTGTCTCCATGAGGTTTATGGAGCAGAGCCGCGTGTGTACGTGCCTGCATCAGGTGTACGGAGCGGAGCCGCACCTGTATGAGGTGTACGGAGCGGAGCCGCGCCTTTGTGAGGTGTACGAAGCGGAGCCGCGCCTTTGTGAGGTGTACGGAGCGGAGCCACGCCTTTGTGAGGTGTACGGAGCGGAGCCACGCCTTTGTGAGGTGTACGGAGCGGAGCCGCGCCTTTGTGAGGTGTACGGAGCGGAGCCGCGCCTTTGTGAGGTGTACGGAGCGGAGCCGCGCCTTTGTGAGGTGTACGGAGCGGAGCCGCGCCTTTGTGAGGTGTACGGAGCGGAGCCGCGCCTTTGTGAGGTGTACGGAGCAGAGCCGCGCCTTTGTGAGGTGTACGGAGCGGAGCCATGCCTGTATGAAGTGTATGAAGCCTGTCACCACACTCCTCTGTGTTCTGTTATCATCACCCCTTGTGTTATTCTCAGTCTGTGCTCTAATGTATTTGTGATACCTGTGTGCTGTGCTCCTGTCAGTTCCTCCCAGTTGCAGGCAGTCAGTGATCCAGGCTCCAGTGTGGAGGCAGAGCCCTCTATGTCCCGGCTGCTGCTGTGCTGATGCTTCCTCCATTGCTGGGGAACTTCACAGAGGCCGCGCTGAGCCAGGATTGGATGACTGAGTTCCGTCCCCTCTACACAGTGCAGGAGAGAGGTCACACGACTCACTCTCTGCACTGTGATTGGGTGCTCAGTCCTCCCAATGTGCTGCTGTGAGGGGGCGTGACCGGCTGCCTGAGGGGGCGTGGCCGGCAGCTAGAGGGGCCGTGCAGCAATCAGTGAAGTGCCAGACACCGGGACACTTCTAGTCCCGCACGGGACAGCGGGAAGCCCTGACTAAACCGGGACTGTCCCGTCAAATCCGGGACGCTTGGGAGGTATGGTTAACCATTAAAAGGTATCAACCACTGAGGACTCTCAGATTCCAATATTTTTCTACTGGCTAACACGGTACACACATTTTTTATTTTCTCATACACATTTGTGCTTCTACTATAACTCAAAATTATCTCTGGAATTCAATCTTTTTTTACCTGTGACTCTGGAAAAACCTCTTACTGTTGCACTGATTCATTCTCTTCTGGACTACTGCAACACTGTAAATTAGAATCCCTCTAACTAAACTGTCCCCTCTCTAATCTATCATGAATGCAGCAGATTGCAGTCAGTCAGGAAAGCTTACAGCCTGCAATTACCGAACTGCTGCCCTACCGCCTCCGGAACTGCTGCCCCACCGCCACAGGAGCTGCCGCCTCTCCACCACCAGATCTGCTGCAAACCCTGACCTACTGTTTCCTCCCCATTGCCCTGTAGAATGTAAGCCCTCACGGGCAGGGTCCTCGCCCCTCTGCACCAGTCTGTCATTCTTAATTTGTTTAGTGTAAACCATATCTATACTTTTGTATGTAACACCTCCTCATGTCTCATGTACAGCACCATGGAATTAATGATGCTATATAAATAAATAATAATAATAATAATTGCAGTCCAACCGCTACATTGATGCTACCACCATGCACCAGTCTTTGCACTGGTTCATATCAGCTACAGAATCAAATATAAACTTATCACTCTTAGGCTACGTTCACACATTGCTCATTTTTGAGCGCTTTTTTGCGCACGCTTTTCCAGAATGCGCAATGTGCCTTTTGTCTGCCGGAAAAGTGAATGTGAAATTCACTTTGCCGTTCAGACCCTGCGTAAAAATACGCCGCGCTTTTATGGAAAAAAGTGCCTGGGTAAAAAAAATTGACATGTTAATTCTTTACGCAGCAGCTCCCGCGCTTTTTCCCATAGGGGCCGGCGCTGCTGCATATGATGTCACAGAGCGGAGGAACAATCCTGGTTCCTCCTCCCCTCTGTGACATCTGTGACCGCCTCCTTTAGGTTTCGCAATGTATTATTATACATTGCGAAACCCAACTTATAGTAAAGTAAACGTGTGAAAAATAATAAAGATTAAATACTTACCCTCTTACCGGCCTGTTTGTGTGATCAGGAGCGGAGACAAGGCCAGGTTCTGATTAGAAGGACCTCGCGTGATGTCAGAGTGATGTCACGGGTGCAGATTGGCCGCTCACGGTCATGTGATACATATCACATGAACACGAGCGGCCAATCAGCGCCCAAGACGTCATTATGACATCATGCAAGGCCCTGGCAGGACAATACGTGACCTTGTCTCTGCACCAGAGACCGCGAAAAGGCGTCGGAAAGGGTAAGTATTAATTCTTTATTATTTTTAATACATTTGGCTTTATTTAATTTTGATTTTGCAGTGTATACTAATACACTGCGAAATCAAATGGGGCTGGCAGACATGTCATAGAGGGAAGGAGAAATGAGGATTCTTCCTCCCCTCTGTGACATCACTTCTCCCCCTGGCCGTAAAAAAGCATGCTGTGTGGGCGCTTTTACCAGCGTTTTTTACCCACGCAAAAAAAGCGCTATGTGTGAACGTAGCCTTAGACACAAAGCTCTCCACAGTTCTGCTCCATCCTACATCTATACTGATAACTGAGCCAGAACACAATATGAACAGGTCTGTAGAACCGTGTTCACACCACCAAGGATCTATATCACAAAAAAGACAGTATAAAAAACGTCCAAAGTTACTCTGCTATATAAGTAAAAGTAAAAAGCAATTGCAAAAAGTATTAATAACAGGGTACTTAGTTAATAAGTTTTTTGCAAAAAATGTACGAAAGCCGTTCTACCACGTCACGGTGACTCTTATCAGAACGGTCTCTAAAACTAACGTATTTAAAACCTGATCTCATGTCAACATAACTCAAAGATGCAGGATGCAGCAGGGCCAGAATCCAATATGGGCAAATATGGGCAAAATGTGATAACCATCCTACATCTCTTCCAACATCCCTGTCTATCACCCTACCCGTTCTCTCCATTCCACTAATGACCTATGACTAACATCCTCTATAATCCGAAACTCCCAGTCCCGTCTCCAGAACTTTTTTGATGCTGCACCAATTTTCTGGAATAAGCTACCGTAGACAATCCAATTAACTCCCTGTATCCAAAGTTTCAAGCATGCCCTAAAAGCACATTTTTTTTAGACTGGTCCATTCCCTCACCTCACTAATCTTGATTTCCTATGTTCTCTTTTCCACGTGCATGGTAGCTATTTGAATCTGTACTTGGGACTGGTTCATACAGGGTTTTTTGAATGCCCCTATTTTTTTATACTAATGACTGGAATTTACACAACTAGCAATTTATTTTTACGTTTTACCTTTTGTGTTACCCTATTTCCTCATAGACTGTAAGCTTGCGAGCAGGGCCCTCACTTTTCTTGGTATGTGTTGAACTATGTGTTGCTCTGTAGTCTTATCTTGTTTGTAAAAGCGCACTCTGAATTGTAAAGTCCTACAGAATATGTTGGCGCTATAAAAATAAAAATTAACCTTGGAATTGGGGATTGACAAGACTCTTTAATTATGGTCTACATCCTGGCAATTATATACTGTATGTAGGGTAATTTATACACATTACTGGACCATTATGCCATCTAAGTTTAGAGACCCATGTTATGTTAAAATGTGTCTGTCGTGATGCCCCCAACAGATCCCTAATGGTAAATGCAGTTTACAACAATTCCTGGGTTATTTATTCCCCAGGAAATCACTGAAGAATTCGATATTATTAATGAAACAGTTGATTAAACGTCTACTAGAATGACCTGAAATAGACAATCAGGCCAAGAGTGATGTGTTATATCTGGAAAAAGAACTTAGTAGGATCTGGGAAAGGTCTTGCACTGACTACAAGGTCAAAATGGTTGGTAGTGATACCCCTCGTTTAATGAGAGAAAAACCCACAATGATTACAGAAATAACTTGAATCTGACAAAAGTAATAATAAATAAAAATTCTATGAAAATGAATGAATAAAAGTCAGACATTGCTGTTCAACCCCGCTTCCTCAGAATTTTTTAAACAATTAAACTCCTGAAATCGGCCTGGACAGAAATGATGGTTCCTTAGCTTAATATGTAGTGGCACAATCTTTTGAGGCAATTACTGCAATCAATCGATTCCTGTAAGGCCTCTTGCACACTAGTTGCGGTGCTGCGGAGGAAATTGCGGCTGTCAGTGCAGAGTCTATTGCGGACGCTATTGCAGTCTATTGCGGACGCTATTGCAGACTGCATTGTGGATCCCATTGCAGATACTCTCTGATGGTCATGTGGATTCCCCCCTCCCCTCTTTTGGTCATGTGGCTGCCTCTGCTGAGGTCACTTCCTTCTTTTCCTGGTTTCCACGGAGATCAGAGCTTACAGAGGTTTTCTGCACCTTCCAAGGATCTCCTGAGGGACGACACTAGCCCTTTGGTACTGCAGCTCACCTACCCAAATCACAGCGAATATTGGTGGTAGCCTCTTTCCAGTGCTCTGCATATATATGGTGACAGATGGTGTCCCACGACTTCTCCCTCTTTTCTCTCTCTGCATAACAAGGGGAATTTGTGTCCCATATAGCTGGGTGATCGACCATCAGCTCAATAAGCTGATCGATAGGAAAGGGTGCCATGTCGCAGAGAAAGGTGGTGATGAGTAGATGCAGGGGTCTGTGTTTCTGCTTGTAGTCAGCTGAGACACACTTCCTGGGAAGAAACAGGAAACACCCGCCCCCATAGTGTGCGTAGTGCGGCGGCGCCGCAATTGAATTGCGGCCGTGCCGCATCCCATTCATTCCAATGGGATGCGGCAGTGCGGCGTCCGCACTGAAAATGGACATGCTGCGGACGGAATTCCGCACCGCAGCATGTCGCAATGCTGGCCGCAAGGGCACACTGTGCCATTGGGCCAGCATTGTCTGGTCTCATTGCGGAGTCCGCATGCGGCAGCCGCATGCGGACTCCGCAATGCTGCGCCGCCAGTGTGGAGCCGCCCTAACTGTCAATGAGACTTCTCCACCCCGCCACAGGGATTTGGCGACTCCAAATTCCAAACTGCTCCAGTTGTCTCATGTTTGAAGGTTGCCTTTTCATGCAACAGTCCACAGATTTGATACACCGGGGCAGGATTACAACAGAGCGAGGAGAGACATGGACCCTTAGAGAATGCCCACATGTCTAGACAATGGGGGAAAATGTTACAACCATTATACTTCACATTTAAGTCAGAAAGAGATGATAAGGGATGTAGTAAGAAGCTGCAGGGAGAGATAGTGATAGGTTTCGGGGCACAAATGACCTGACAGGTTCCCTTTAAAATAGCATTTAACAAGCTCTGCCTGAAGATGCTGTCCTTTGAGTTTTGTGAGCTTTGATCCAAATGGATGAGGATGAGATGAGAGGGTGAAGTGCTCTACAGACTAAATGTATGGTTTGTCACATATAAATTCAGTTGCTTTCGTTAGGATTCAAGAAAAAATGTCCAACAAGTTCCAATGGGCTTACTATGGTTCAAGCCCTTCAGTAAGATTATGAAATTAGCACACAGTCTTACTCATTTGACATATTTTTAAGACTATGTTCAATATTGGGCTCATAACTGCAACCTTATTGTGGATCTGTGCTTATGAGAGTTCAATGGCTCACTACTTTCATTCTGGAGATTCCCAGGGACAAAATGTTGTTGGTCCGCACTACCACAGAAAACACGTAATCGAAGGCGTCAAATTATAACACCTTTATTGGATCCATCCGACGCGTTTCAGAGCCTGCTGTGCTCCGTCATCAGGGGTACACTCCCTGATGGAGCATAGCAGGCTCTGAAAGGCGTTGGATGGATCCAATAAAGGTGTTATAATTTGAAGCCTTACATTACGTGTTTTCTGTGGCAGTGCGGACCAACAACACATTGTCCCTGGGAATCTATGGATTATTGACCACATTGCACGTGGAAGTGTGGGTCCAGCAGCTGCTGCCATATTTGTGTCTATTATACTGGTTGTGTGTCACACAACTTTACAAGGTGAGCAGTGATAATTATGGCTTCAAAGCCGCCCAGCTCTTTAAACGATAAGACCCTATCTGCGCTTGCTTCTTTTCACAGTGTGACTACTTTAATTCTGATACCTACAAAATAATAAATGGATTTCATGGTCCAATACATTGTGTAATATGCAGTAATTTTCCTTATAAGTATTGTTTTTAGCTAAATATGGTTTTCACTGTATATAAGTAGCATGTAGAGTTGCTATTAGGGTTCACACAGCATCTTTTCCACTTGTTTTTTTCATGCAATGTCCTTAAAGAGGACCTGTCACCCCCCTGGTTCTTTCCAAACTGAAAGCACCACTGAATGCAGCATGTCTGCTGCATTCAGGGAAGGGTCTTGCATGTCTCTACCCCCCTGTAAATTGTAAAAAACACTTTAGAAAGTGTACAGGTAATCAATCTGGAGGGACTTACAGATTATGGAGTCATTGGTGTTCTGGGGTGTCCTCCCTGCCTCCTTCATCTCTGTGTTGCCTCCAGCCCTCTCTGTGCCGTCTTCTGCCAGTGACATCAGTGCTGGAGCCCGCCCTGCTCCGGTGCTGACATCATAGGCAGGAGGCGGCACAGAGAGGGCTGGATGTGGCACAGAGAGGGCTGGAGGCAGCACGGAGACGAATGAGGTGGTGACCCGGGATAGGACTCATAGTGGTTCGGGCCTCCGGTTCCGTGCTCTGTCTGTCCTGTCTCTTTTTCTCCTCCAAGTAACCAACTACTTCCTGTGGTGTCTTCCCTTTGTTCTCTTCCTTTCCCTAACCGCTTCCTGGTCACTTTCCACCCACCACCTGTCTCCCCCCCGCTGTCCCACAGTTGCCTGAGCCATCCCACTACCTGGGTTCAGCCACTTGCTCTGGGACCGGCGAGTGTTGGATGTTTTTGTGGGTGGCTGGACTTACCGATCCCAGTTGCCGCAAACTAATAGTGGTGACCGGACCGCAGAGGCGCCACATAACATTGGCCCGACTTTAAGAGCTTGGGGCTTAATGCCAGGTGGTAATAGAAAGCTGGCATTAACACCTTGTTACCGAGTTTGCCACTGGTACACGGCAACTGGGAGAGCCATATAAAGTGCTAGGAATTGGCTCTTCTTA
>JARQOC010000002.1:656951124-656982162 GCA_033576535.1 Allobates femoralis | reverse complement strand
AGACGTTATGGGCCCAACATGAAAAGTTACTTTCCTGAAAGATGTTTTAATCCCAGCCAAATCCCAGCTGCATGGCCACATGTACCTGAAGTGAAATTTAATGCAGCACCAGGGATTTCTTCTGTGGCTTTATTTTGCACTGCTACAATGGATAACCCCAATTAATGGGGCCACAAGCGTATTATTACCTGATGAACCCAAACTGCAGGGGGGAAAATCCTCATTACAACTGATCCCGGGGAAACTGAATCATGATCAATTGCCCACAGTTCATTACAAAGGGAGGGGTTGCAAGCCACAAAAAAAAACGGAGATCAGCCGATTCTTAACAGTTTGGAATGATGGGGAGTGCCCAAAACCTGGATTACGGGCTCCTTAAAGGAGTCTTAACCCTGCTTGGGTGATCATGAATAACCCGCTCTATTCTAAAAGACCTCTTTCACATTACCCCAATGTTTTGGTTGAAACCAACAATATTGACGGGCCCTTCTCTAATCTGTAGGGGGCCCCGTAAACGGAATTTTGGGGAAGATTTAAATTTTTGCCGATTGCTTTGTTCTTCTAGAGATAAGCCACCAAAAGGGAAGATGCCCCGGCCCGGTTTTGGTTTTCCCCTCAGAGAACATAGGAAAAAATTTGAAGACTATCGAGTGCCCCCGGGGTATAACAAAGACAACAAATTTTCTGTCACTGAATGATCAGAAGCATCATTTGGCTGGGGCCATATAATGTGATGGCCCTTAAAACTGATTGTGTCCCCTCTTTTTCCGCTGCACAGATCAAGGGTGAACCACCCATACCAATAAATTTTTTCCATCTGGTTTAAATTCCTATTAAATAATGGGAAAAGACCCAAAAAAAAATGATGCAAGTCTGGGCCCTACGTCCTTTGAGTAAAAAATTTTCGACAAACAGCCTCTTTAGCCCAGGGTTTGGGAAAAAAAACTCGCCCTGCGTTTTCCCCTTCAGGATTGGGCCCCCGACATCATTTATAGGGGCTGCGGGGAAAGAACACGATGAGAAGGGAAAGCTTTAGAATACCATTGGGGCACATTACACTGAAATCCCCCCACCACTTCCCCTTTAGGCCCCCCACTGAAAACTGGGGGAGCCAAACATTGAAAAGAATTCCCTTTAGGAAACACCCCGGGCAAAACTTAAAAAATAAAATTCCCGCTGGAAACTTTAAAATTTATTAATTGTTTCAATGGTTTCATGGATCTAGAAAAAAAAAAACCCAAAAAAAAAAAAATAAAAAAAACCTATATTTATACCAGTTTTGGGGAAAAATTTTTATCCAAAAAGACAAGCGGCCTGACAAATAGCACATGGACTTGTGTGGGATGTTTGGGGATCTACATAGCAATAATGTGGTAGATTAGGAAACCTGAACCTCTGGGGGACCCTCTAATAATCATCACTAAAAAAAAATGCCAAGATGCCTGAAAGTAATCCCCCAATTAAAATCCACCAACCAGAGAGTGGGCACCACCGGGGGAAAAGCCACAGATTTTAAAGTCTGCAACTCAGCCCAAAGCAAGCAATGACCTGGGTGTTTCCCATCATCTTACACTGCTTGGTAATGGACTGCCGCGGGCTGCTGTTCTGAAGCTACTGATGCAATAAAACACTTGAATGAACATTTAGCCTCTCCCCCTAGTGGTGACCTATCTGCTCCGTGTGATCACAGACCTTGCATACATGATCGCAGACCACACAAGTGATTTGGCTACCAGTAAACTAAGCCTTATCTCCTAGTATCAGGATGATAAAAACCCAGGTAGCCATTAATGGGAATAGCCAGGAATTTTTTTTACGATTTATAATGAACCCAATTACTAAGGGTGCAAACAGTATTTTTTGCTGAATTTTTTGCACTAAATCATAACCTTGTGGCAAAAAAACGCACGGATTTGGTGCGTTTTTTGGTACGTAAAAGGTGCAGATGTGTACTGTGTTTTCCATCATCAAGTCAATGGTCGAATGGAAAATCCCTGCAAGAATTGACATGCTGCATATTTATCCGCAGCAAAATCTGCACTTTTTTTGCAGCAAAAATAAATAAGCTTGGGCATGACACTTCAGAATGCCCATAGCTTGTGCTGGCTTATGGACTTCAGACAAAATCTGCACCATTCCTGTATCAAGCTCGGCAACAAAAACGCAGCGTGGGCACAGGGCATAACAGGCATATTGTTGCCACCTGTCTATTGTGTTCAGCATTTTTCACCGCTGGCACAGGGCAGTCACAGATTGCTACAATGGCGTTGTCGATAGAGCAGCAGCTTCTTTTCTGCTCTGTTCTGCTGACAGGGCAGGACAGCTGATGACATGACGATTGACAGCCAGCTCCCTGCTACAATAAGCTAGAAGTCAGCTGTGGTGCCTTTCAACAGAGCAGAGAAGCCGCCTGTGACGACATGGCATCAGCGGAAGCTGCAGAATTGGTCTTAGACCGTTCGTGTCGGCACCGGGCAGAACACACGTATCCGTTATTGCTTGGGTACAGTTTTTTTTTTTGTAAAACCCTGAATATCTCCTTTAACTGAATGCCAGTACGTATGCAGGGATTGATTTTACCTTTTATCATCTGGGTATGATAATTTTAGATCGTAAAAGTGTCAGACTATAAACTGCAGAATGCAATCCACAACATGAACTTCTAGAAGTCACCTGCAGCGTCAGCGACCTGTAGGATTCAAGCTGTATGACTACAACTCCCAGCATACCCTGCGGTAGATTGGTGGGAAGAATAGGAAGCCATAATGAATGTTTCTACCCTTGGCAGCACCTTTGTGGACTGGAATCACTCACACAGCCCCAGAGTTTATTTACAGCAATAACGATTTTAAGGCGATTGTTATTTAAGCAAAGCTCAGTCCACATGTTCTACCAAACTGAACTATAATGATTCACAGCTTCACCGTCTATGAGGAATAGCTTAATGTAACCAGTAGAACGGACAGCAAAGCCAAGGCACACGACAGATTAAAATGCTCACCTGGGAACCATGCGAGAGCATGAACCGGCTCCGTGTGAAATGCAATGTCTCCTGAATACATAATGTCCTCATCACAAACACACAGATTGGAAACGGAGCTAAATATTCAATTAGTTAAGGTTCATGAAATTGCGGCACACATTAATAACGCCTCTGGGGGAGACATGTTAAATGCCTCAAAATATTAGAAAGCATGAAACAGAAATAATCATGTTCCAACATCTAATCCTTAATGATCTCTTACACAAAGTATACAGTGTGCCCCGGAAAGAAATAGCTGCTCTTTGTAGATTGCTGCCTTTCATGCAAACGTCAATGAGAAGCATAAAGCTGTAATCCAAACCCAACAACAAAGCTTAAAGGTGTTCTCAGATTATTAAAAACCATGTACAAATTGCTGACAAACAGCAAGAGGCATCATTTACCAATAAACCCATGCAACTGAAATACCCTAAAAGTGGTTTTCCTATTGCAATATATATCCCCTCTCCATAGGCTGTTTCCCAACCACCCCTTCTCCAGAGACTCACGATTACTAGGTGTCTCAGCATCCAGACCTCCAGCAATCATCCATATATCATATCCTAGGGATAACTGATGTTTATGGGAAACCCCATTAGTGGCCACGTCTCACGTATGTCTCATGTTCATGTCACCCTCTAAATATGTGATCATGTCCGCTTCCCTTCCTTGTAGTACAAGACGCCTCCAGCCGCTTCCCAGCTCTCTACCCTGGAAGTCCATGACAGGGCCATGTATCACATGTGGGCAGCAGATTGTGCAGAATCAGTAAACAACAAAGCAGAACAAGGGGTGAGCAAGTACCGTGCTTAAAAGGGGAGAGGGAATAACTGTTGGCAGGAGGCAACAGGAGGCTTAAGTTTTACAGAAAGCATTGTCGGCAATAAAAATGCTAGAAAGCGCAGGGCAAGGTAAGAAATATAAAATTTAAGCTACGGAGCAGATCAGGCATCTTTCTATTCTAACACAGGCTTGGAAAACCCCATTAAATCAAAGCTTATTTCTGTCACTTTCTGAAAGGCAATTTTTGCCCATTTTTTAACTGGTCCAATAGAACGGATTCATGGATTTAATAATACGAGTCAGGTCTACAAGCACCGCACTATGCAGAAACAGAACCTCTCATCACAATTTTACTTGGTCAAGTAAAAGTATGGTCATAATTGTCCTGTTACAATTTTAATTTCACGTGACGTCACGTATACCGCAGGTGGAGCTTGTGCACATTCATCCCCTAGTGTTCATGCAAAATGGTGGCAGTCATTGAGTGGGGTTCGTGATCTGAGCATGCGCCGTCTCTGGTGCCATTGTGATGGATAGTGCCAGGAGATTAACTTGTGCAAGCGCCGCAAAAGGATGTGCTACTGCAAGATTTAAAAGAAGGAAGCTCATACAAATGTGGAGTGGCCATGGCAGAGCCAAAGACCCTACCCACATCCTGCCGCAATGCACAAAGAGGCTATTGCATCAAAACTTCTAAAGGTGAATTAAACCAAGAACCTCACTACGGATTTCTCTATAGATATCCATTAAATCAGTATAACAGGTCCATTATGACCATACCTTTACTTTAACAGGTTGCATCATGACAAATTCTCTTTAAAAGCAGTTGCCATTAACCATAGTATTGGTGGCAGGTACAAGCCAAATATGTGATTTTCAGGGACTCATTAACCAGCTAAACAGCTTTCAAGTAGTGCTACTGTAAATGTACAGATTATGTTCCAAAAGCAGCTCCCCTTGTCTATCTGAATTTAAAAAGGACATCATAACATCATATACCTGAGGACATAACGAGTCGATAAAAATATGTAAAAACGGACTGAACTTAGTATTATATTAACGTTGAGGTGCACAGGTCCACTATGTGGCATTACTAGACATATATATACATTATGCCTTAGCAATAATTAATGGGCACATGAACGCTGCTATCGTTGTACATGTTAAAAATGTAAGGTGTACCTTAGATATGGACGTTCCCCATCAGCAATATCATAGCTCTCCACATACCAACCATGCACCCCAAGGGCACCCTCATCCGTCCATGTACACACAAGGTATTAATACGAGCTATGCCTAGTTTTCTTTCCCTGCCCTTCAGATGAGGCCTGACTCTGTACATGGAGAGGTAGGACATTAGTGATACGGATCATCCACACTTAGGTTCACCATGACATGGCTGGATGGCTCTTGCACTTTTTGATAAAAAAAAAATCCATTACCTCAATACCTTACATTTTAAATATTTACATCAATAGTGGAGCTCAAGTATTAATTATTTGCATAGTGTATATACATGTCCGTATAGAGAATCGTCATCAGCCGTAATGCCAGCAGATGCCACTATTGGTATTCTCCTTGGGCAGCAGAACAGCCTAATAATTGCTTTACCTTGTTATCTAGAGCTGCGATTTCTTGCTGGCTGGATGTGGAGAGAAGGAAGGAATTCATCTGTGTTTTCAGAGTGTCATCCACTTCAACATCGATATCGTAACAAGCAGTTTTCTTCTGATCATTAGGATCCACACTAGGAACACGAAATAACAGGTTACAATGCCGGGGACAAAGCAGTGAACGGAGGAACAATAAGAAGCAAAGATACTTTTTACCTAATGACATGATTGATTATGATGGGTTCCGGTGGCATGAGGAGAGCATGGAGTCTCTGAGGCAGCTCGGAAAACTTCATCCGCTGAGACTCAAAGATCTGTGGTGGTAAAATGATGAAATGGTGAGAACACTACAAGAAGACCGAGTCGCTCCATACAGATTGCGTTCCCCACCTGCTGGAGGTACTTGTCACAGATTATAAACTCCCGCTCATGAGGGTCCTGAAGCTTATGGGTTTTTATATACTGCCATAGGGCTTGGATGATGACCGGACGAGTCTGGGTGTGAATACCGAGAAGACGAGCCAGGCGGGGGTCGAGCTTAAACTGAGGTGGCTGCAGAAATATAATGAAATGATACAAGTGGTGAGATTAGTGCTGAAATGTTACTACAAGGTTCAGGGATCTAGACGTCTCCACACGTACCTGATAATCCAGCATCAGTAATACAGTGCAGCGCACATTAACATCTCCAGGACGCTTCACCTGAAACCCATCAGTCTCCTGTGTGGTCGGCGTTCGGTGCCACTGCAAGTGATAGCCAAGAGGGCAATTACAAAGAAATGTCAGATATAGAACAGTACTATAACACTGCAGGGCACCATGGTGATCAACTGACCCACCCGGGTCCTGGTCCTGACATACAGCTCATTCACCTGAAGGAAACTGCTGCCAGAAAGGTAGGGATATATTATTACACGGCAGCCATTGTGACCCCCCGCAGAATACACGGCTTGCTTGAGAGTAGAGTGGCTCTATGATCTTGTGTGATCAGAAGCCCTCCCTCCTCCTGGGATGTTCCAAATGGAAGGGCATATCTACATGAATCTCGCTACACCATTGCCTTCTATGAATAGTCCGTTGCCCTGCACCAGGACAATATAGGGGATCATTAATAATAATAATAATATTATCTTTTTTTACATAGCACCACCATATTCGCAGCTTTACAATTCAGTGACATCTACTCTTTAGTAGACCATATCCCTCCCCTCATTCTAAATGGTCCATTTAACACCCTCCTATTGTCACTAAACACGTCCAATCACATGGAATATTTTCTGAGGACATAAAGCTATTTGGAGCAGTTTTCTAATGAGTAACACACATCAGCCGATTTTTTTCCTGTCCTCAGATCCTGCATCTTGACCCTGAACGACTCCACACAAAGCCGTTAATATTACATCACTTCAGCTCTGAGGGTTGATGCGAAGCCAAGAGGCAAGAAAGTGAAGCCGGCCCGGGACGTGAGCAGCATGACAATCAGGACGGCGGCTTCTCAAAGCCTTGTGTTTTGGAGAGATTCCCTTATGGCATCTACAGTACCATTAATGAGAATATTGCCTGCTAAGTACATATAAAGCGGTAACACTGCTTGTATTGAATTCAGTGGTTGTGGTGAAGCATCCGATGGTTCCGAGCTCACGCTAAAAAAGGAGAGGCAGGATACCTGGGCTCAGACAGGACAGATCAGTCCCGTTTCCTTTCTTAAATGATTTCCATAAGTATTTACTGTGCAAGAAAATCCACAGCTCAGGCCTGAGTCTTGCAGACTGGACCTGTGTCTAATACAGTTTATGGGTCTGTTCACGTCTTTAAAAGCGAGTACTAATTGATCTACTATATAATCGTCTAATGTTCTCGGTCTGTCACAGAAATCGCGCGCCAGACAGAGGCTGCTCCTTGGTGGCATCAATGAGCGCAGACTATGCAAATAGGCGTGCAAATTCAAAGTACGAATTTCGCGCCAACCTGCAGCCCAACGACAGCGGCGCGTTGACAGGTCCGGCTGACGGTGGCCGCAGCTCCTGGCTGGCGAGCCGCTGACCGGAGCTCAGCCGCGGCTACCTGTGGGTGGCACACAGGTCCGCGGCTCGCCAGCCGGGAGATGACTGGCGTCAGCGGTTTGAATGCCGCTCCTCTGATTGGACGCCGTGTTCAGCGCCGACCAATCGGAGGAGCGGACGCACCATGCCGCACATCATATTTGAAATATGGCGCGCGCCGCCTCCATCCCCACAGCCGCCTCCTTCCCCACAGCCGCCTCCATCCTCACTCCTTACTCCTGTATACAAAGCTGTCAGTCAGTGTGACGCACTTCCCTCCTGTCTGCAAGCTGTCAGTCATATAATTCATATAAAAGCAACCCAGGAGTCAGGTCAAAGTTCAAAAGTAAAATGCACTTTATTAAAATGACAACATAAGTGCCACAAATAAAAGTGATGCAACACAGCACACAAGAATAGGTGACCACATGAAACATGCAAGGTACAGCCAGAAAACAACAATACCTTACTGCCTATTCAATACCAGTACAATGCTCCAAAACTGGGTACATAACAAGCAAAGAAATCGCAAATGCACTCAAAGTAAATTAGTTCATGGGTCAAAGTGTTACCTATCAGTGGCTGTGGCCCCCTTACGCATTTCGCAAGGCTTCTTCCGAGGGGGGTCAAACCCTATATATACACACACATATACATATATACATCCATCTGTAATAAATCTGCCACCCCAATTACGTTCAACTTTGTAAAGCCCATTGTAAAGCAGCAGAAGGTCCCTTAAGGTCACAGAGTTGTAGAAATCAAGTAATTGTGCAATTGCTTTTATGCCATAACTTAAAAAGGGAACCCGTCGGCTAGTGGTTTCTCACCTCCTCGCTCCTGCCTCCCACTAGCTTAAGTCACCAGTTTACATTAAGATTTCTCTGAAGCTCCAAAGTGCTACAGAATACAACATACCCGGTACAATAATGCAGCCATGCCATATTCATGCTGCCATGGTTCGGACATCATAAATCAGCTGTCAGGTTTCCTTAAAGTAGAATAGAATTTCTATATTGAAGACATCAATAAAGGTGTAATAGTGTAAGTTAGGATAACGAAGCAGTGCCCCCTAGTGGTGGTAATAAATGTTTACACTTTGTAAATGTTTTATAATGCTTCTTGATAAGGTAAAGGATGTTTTAAGTGTTAGCCAGTAGATAGAAAAATATTGAAATCTGAGAGTCCTCAGTGGTTGATACCTTTTAATGGCTAACTGAAAAGATGGTAAGAACAAGCAAGCTTTCGGGACACTATGGATGAAGGGGCCATAGTGTCTGGAAAGCTTGCTATGTTTACCATCTTTTCAGGTAGCCATTAAAAGTTATCAACCACTGAGGACTCTCAGATTCCAATATTTTTCTATAATGCTTCTTGGCAATTATTTCTAGTTGCTGATTCAGCATGCAGATACTGCACAGTGCTGTCAGGCTGAATTCACATTAACATATTTTTTCAATCTGGGGGCATGCAGGAAAAGACTACAAGCCCCCAGATTCCCCCACACCCATTTGCAGATTTGTTATTGATCCGGTGGATGGTAAATGACAAGCCTCCCTAGGGGGTGCGTCATTTAGAAACAAGTTCTGTGCATGCGCAGAACAGTGAGCCCACAACAGAAATCCGGATCCACCAGGATCTGGAGTCCAGAGTAATCCGTAACTCATAGACCAACTCTAATTTTACCTGGGGTGATCCGATCAGTGCTAATAACCTGTTACATTGCTCTGTCAATCAGCACCGTGGCGGGGATTAATGTTCTCCCGGAGAAATACTGACTAAATAGCTAATCATTAATCCCATAAGGTTTTTAGCCTTGTGTGATGAGGGCACGAAACCATGAGAGGGCTGTGGGGAACAAAAGAACGTGAACAATGAATGAACCTGGTGAGAACCTTTCCTGCCTTGTAGTCATTTTTCTGATGTCAAATATTGGGTGTAAAATGGGCTTAAAAATGCTGACAGCAGCTCCTTAGCAGAAGGCACCGAAGTTGCTTAAACTAGTTGTCTCCCCTTTTCTTCACAAAATCCACCCCTGGCCCCAAGCTCCAGTGATCGGACAAACTTCAGATTGGCACTTGCAGGCTGGAAGCACAGAGCCTGTTAGCTGTGTGAGCTCCTTACCTTGGTGACCGGACACAAACCAAGGGTGGCTGGAAACCAAGCAATGAGTGGTACCGAATTTTTAATATGTAAATTGAAAAGTTGATTATTTTTTGATATTCTAACCATATCCGACCTTGAGGCCACCTTTTACATCAACATGCGATAACTGATTATCTGTTGGTTTCCTGTCCTTCTGGGAGGAAAATACAGTTGAAGCTTACCCTGGGCCTGAGGCTGCCCTGGAGGGCTGATGGAGGTCTGTGGCATCTGGGTCCTCGATGCAGCGTCGGGGGAGCCCTGTTCCAGCAGTCTCCCTCGTCGCCTAGTCGTTTTTAGCACGACCCAGAGTCCGGGTGGTGCCGCTCTGGGTCGTGCGAGCCCTGCCTGGGGCCGTCCCCAGTGCTCATTCCACGGCGCAGGACGCGTGGAGATTGCCGCCCTGCGTCGCCGCCGGCCGGCTTCCGGGGTCTCCGGTGCGCATGCGCGCCGGCTGGCGGAAGCGCTCTTTGACCTGGAGGTGCCCGTCACTTCCGGGGCGGTCCGGAGGAGGGCGCGTCTATGAGTGAGGAGACACGCTGTTCGGTGCGGTGCTGGGGCCTCGTGGATGGTGCTCAGCATGTCTTCCCCCAGAGACGTGGAGGGGCACCAGGAAGGCATCGGCCAGTCGGTGCCTAAATCCAGCAGCGGTGGCAAGCAGGCTTCCAGGTCTGCTACTGCATCTAAGGAGCGCTCCACTGATTCTTCTAAAGGCTCCAAACCCAAGGCTGGGTCTCCACCTCCTGAACCGGTACCAGCAGGGCAATAGGGGTGAGTTGGTATTATAATCCACTCTACTAATTGCCTTTCCTCTCTGTCTCCTTCCCTTCTCTCTTTTATGTTCACCAGCCTAAAAAGCGCTCTGACAAAAAGAAGCATAAGTGCTGTGTATTATGCGACCAACCCATGCCTGATGACTGACAAGCGGTTGTGCCGCCCCTGTATCACTCAGACCCTTGACGAAGAAGCTCCTATACGGACGGCTGACGTTAAGACCTTTATACGGAACGAGATCCGGTCTTCCCTGTCCCAGCTGCAGCGGCTCTGTGGGCCTGCCCCTCTCCACCTGTCTCCCTGTCAGTCCGAGGCCGAGTCACAGGAGGAGGGTCTGGTGCATTCATCCCCTTCCGGCTCCTCGTCGGAGGATGAAGGGGGTGCTTGTTTTGCTATACAAGACATGGATGGTCTGGTTAAGTTTGTACAGGCCACCATGGGGATTGTAGACACTAAACAGACACGGTCAGCTCAGGGCGTTATGTTTGCTGGGTTGTCTCAGAAGAAGAGGCGTGTTTTTCCTGTCATTGAAGATGTCAAGTCTTTAGTCAGGTCTGAGTGGGAGAAGCAGGACTCTAAAGGGGTTTTTGCCCTCCTTTTCCAAACGGAAATACCCTTTTGATGATCCTGATTTGCTGACCTGGTCTAAGTCCCTAAAGTGGATGTGGCAGTGGCCTCCTCTTCCAGATGGAATGTTTTGCCCTTGGAGGACGGGGGCTTGTTACGTGACCCCTCTGTTAGGAAGGCTGATACCCTGTTGAAAAAAATCCTGGAACACGGGTATTGGGGCTCTTCGGCCTGCTATTGCATCCACTTGTGTGGCCCGTTTCTAGTTGGTCTGGTTAGATCAGTTGGAAGACCAGATTCGGTCTGGGGTTCCCAGAGACAGGCTTTTGGCTTTGCTTCCTCTGATCCGGAGTGGCTCAGCATATCTGGCGGATGCCTCAGCTGATTCTCTCCGTCTGGCTGCTAGATCGGCTGGGATGTCTAATTCCGTCCGCAGGTCTTTGTGGCTTAAGGAATGGAAGGGGGACGCCCATGCAAAGGCTAAGTTGTGTGTGATCCCGTGCGGGGGTGAGTACCTCTTAGGCTCCATGCTGGATGGTATTCTGTCTAAAGCTGGGGAAGTAAGAAAGTGCCTCCCTAATCCTTCTGTCCCTAACTACAGGAGGGCCTTCCAGAAACGTCAGTTTTCCAGGCAGCAGTCCAACCCCAAGTGGGAGTCGCCCAGAAAGAGACAGAGGTGCTTATTACGGTGGTTCCTCATCCTCCAAGCCCCCGCCTAAGGGTAGTTGATTTTGATCCATCTGTTGGTGGTCGATTAGCTTATTTTTTTCCACAATGGTCCCAGATTTCCAATAGTCGATGGATCCTGGACCTCATTTCTGCTGGCCTTAAACTTGAATTTTTGCGGGTCCCGGGTGACTCCTTTTTTTCTGACTACTTTTTCCAATGCTTGCCAGCAGCGGGCGCTGGAATCGGAGGTTAAGGACTTATTGCAGAAACGGGTGTTGGTCCCGGTTCCAGGGGACCAGGAGAGAAGGGGATTTTATTCCCCTTTGTTCCTGGTCTCCAAGCCAGATGGTTCCTTTCGCACCATTATTAATCTTCGGTGTAATCTAGGTGTTTTATGGGGGTGCTCGATGTAAGAGACGCCTATTATCTCCCCATTCATCCACCTTGCCAGAAGTTCCTCCGCGTGGCGGTGGTCTTGGAGGGTCAGGTTCGCCATCTGCAGTTTGCGGCCATGCCGTTCGGTCTTTCCAGTGCTCCTCGGGTGTTTACCAAGGTGATGGCGGAGGTTATGGCGTTTGTACGGCAACGTAATGTGCTCATTGTGCCGTATTTAGATGATCTTTTGGTGGTGGGGGACTCAGAGGGGCAGTGTGCTTCCCGTCTGACACACGTCATGTCCTCCCTACAGGCCTTGGGATGGCTCATCAACGTTCCAAAGTCACGGCTCCATCCGGGTTCAGGTCCAGACTTTTTTAGGTCTTCAGTTGGACTCAGTTGCCCAGAAGTGTTTTCTTCCAGCGACCAAGGTCTCGGCTGTCAGGGGCAAGGTGGCTGGGGCCATGCACAATCCGTCGCTGTCTCTGCATCAGGCCATGTCTCTGCTGGGGACTCTGTCGTCCTGCATTCCGGCGGTCCCGTGGGCACAGTTCCATTCTCGCTGTCTCCAGCAGGACGTACTCAGGGCCGGAGACTCTCTGCAGGGACGGTTAGAGGGTCGTCTCCGTCTATCCCCGACTGCCTTGGCCTCTCTGTCCTGGTGGATGGATTCTTATCATCTGACTCTGGGGGTTCCATGGGTAGTTTCTCCAGACTTTGTAAGTAACAACCGATGCCAGCCCCTCGGGTGGGGGGCTCATGTTGGACCTCGCCTGGCCCAGGGTCGGTGGTCCGCAGAGGAAGTCTTGGACTCTTCCAATTTGAAGGAGTTGCGTGCAGTTCAGTATGCTCTCCTCAAGTTTTTGCCCCTCCTCCGCAACTCCCATGTCCGGATTCAGTCGGACAACACCACCGTCGTGGCTTACCTGAATCACAAGGGGGGAACCCGGTCACCTTCCCTTCTGGCGGCTGCGACCTCAATATTTCGTCTGGCGGAGGTTCATTTTCTCTCCCTGGCGGCCCTACATATCAGAGGGATTGACAATGGCAGGGCCGACTTTCTCAGCCGCAACTCCCTCAGGCAGGGGGGAGTGGGTTTTGACCAGGGGCGTCTTTCAGGTCATTGTACGTCTCTGGGATTGTCCAGAGATAGATCTTTGCGACCAGGGCGAACAGACAGGTTCGGCGCTTTGCTTCCCTGTACCCCTCGGATCTGCCAGAGGTGGAGGATGCTCTGCGAGTACCATGGGATTTTCCTCTGGCTTCTGCTTTTCCTCCGTTCTGTCTGCTTCCTCTGGTTCTGCGCAAAATCAGGGAGGAGGGAGCGAGAGTCATTTTGATCGCCCCCTTTTGGCCCAGGAGACCATGGTTTTTCTGGCTTCAGGCAATGTCTGTCTCCGATCCTTGGGTTCTCCCGGCAGTTCGGGGGCTGCTCTCTGAGTCCATTTTTTCACCCACAAGCAGAAGGCCTTCATCTAATGGCCTGCAATTTGAGAGGCAGCTTCTGAGGCAGCGGGGGTTCTCTGAGGCTTTGGTTTCTACCCTCCTCGGTAGTAGAAAGGCAGTCACCACTAACCTATATTGTAGGGTTTGGCGTAAGTTTTTGGATTTTTACCCAGGGGTTGTCACTGACCATGCCCCGATTCCTGCTATTTTGGAATTTTTGCAGAAAAATCGGGAGTTGGGTCTTGCCGTCAGTACTCTTCGGGTCCAGGTTTCAGCTCTGGGGGCCCTTTTTAGTCAGAATATCGCAGGTGACAGGTGGATTGCCCGTTTATTTCAGGCTTGTGACCGCGCTGGGCTGGTGCCCGTCCCTAGGCTTGCTCCTTTGGATTTGAATTTAGTTTTGGACGTCTTGACCGGACCTCCCTTTGAACCCTTGGCCTCCATCAGACATTTGACTTGGAAAACGGCATTACTTGTAGCCTTGACCTCTGCTAGATGGGTGGGGGGACCTGCAGGCCCTGTCCATTGACCCCCCGTTCCTGTTGGTGTTCCAGGACAAGTTGATCCTGAAGACGGACCCCTCCTACCTACCTAAGGTTTCCTCGAAGTTCCATAGAAGCCAGGAGATCGTTCTGCCCTCCTTCTGTGACACTCACTCTTGCCCCGAGGAATTGACATATCAGACCTTAGATGTGCCCACAGGATGTTTTTGCTGCAGTCCTGAACGCAGGAAAACCTGAGGATCCTAGAGTCCTTGACAGGAGAAATGCTAAGATCTTGTCTGCGTTTTTCGCGCGTTTTTTGTGCTTTTTTTGCTCGTTTTTACTGCGTTTTTGTTGCGTTTTTCCTGCGTTTTTCCCATTGACTGCACCAAAAACGCAAAAAAGAATTGACATGTCCATTCTTTGCTATCTGCACCAAAAACGCAGGTATTTGACAGTTCTTGACACTTGCAAAAACAATGTGTGTGCACTGCGTTTTTGAAAACACATTGGTTTGGCTGGGAAGCCAACCGCAGGAACAGATTAGCATACATTAACATAAAACCAAGGGTTTTCTGCATGCGGAAACCGCAGGAAAAACGCGGCAAAAACGCCCTGTGGGCACATACCCTTAGGAGGACTGTGTTTGAGTATCTGGCTAGGACCCAATCCTGGAGGAAGTGTAGGGCCTTGTTTGTTTCTTTCCAGGGGGTTCATAAGGGGACTCGTACTACTAAAAGCACCATCTCCAGATGGATCCGGGACGCTATCTGCTCCGCCTATTCCGCGAAAGGTGAGCAGCCTCCGCCCGGTATTCATGCCCATTCTACTCGGGCCATGTCAGCCTCTTGGGCTGAACGTGCTAATGTGTCGATTGAGTCTATTTGTAGGGCGGCTACTTGGCGTCACCCTCTACCTTTTTTCGGCACTATCGCCTTGACCTTTCCTCTTCGTCTGACCTCGACTTCGGGAGGGCAGTTCTTAATACTGTGGTCACTCCCAGGTGATTGTCTCTGCAAGTCTCTCGGTGGGTGCTGTCATGGCGAAAGGAAAATCTGAGATTACTTACCGGTAATCGTATTTTACGGAGTCCATGACAGCACCCACTCACTTCCCACCCTTTCTTTTCTTTGCAAGTTGTTAGCCTAAGTTATTGTTTGGTGTGTTACTTGCCACGGGTGGCCACTGCTTGCCTGGGGGTTTTTTGTGTGCCCTTTTTTTGCACGTCTTAAAGGTCTTGGTCTTCTTCTTGTTCTTTTTATGTGTGTATTTATACGGTGGGCGGTTCCTCCAATTTCTCTGTAACCCAACTGAGGAGGCGAGGGGGACCGCCCCTTTTTATCTGTAGGTTTCCTGTCCTTGTGGGCGGATCCCCTCTCTCGGTGGGTGCTGTCATGGACTCCGTAAAATACGATTACCAGTAAGTAATCTCAGATATTACATGTGAGGTCCTAAACACACATGGAGATTTGGAGGAAGTGTTGTGGCAGTGGGATGCGGGCACCATTGATCTGCCGGTATCAGACGCGATGGACTACAGGAAAATGGTTGCAGAGGCTGCACATGTGCTAACAGATCTCAATCTTTCTTCGCGCCGGATTCACGGCCATTTTCTTTAAGTCCATTGTGTCAACTGCCAGCTGGTCAATGGCGTCTGCAGCCCGCTATGGCACCCTAATCCTCAGAGCCTGCAGCGCTGTCATCCCTGCTTTCCTGTGACCATCCTGAGCTGCTCCACAGTGCCCCCCTAGTAAGCTACACTCGGTATAGAAGATGGACCCTCATTTTCACAATTATTTTTTTTACCCATTTTCATCCTCTAAATTTGGGGTGCGCCTTATCTGCAAAATACGATATATAAATTAATTTGAAAACCCTAAAACCTACCTGAAAAGTTTAAAGGGCTTTTGCTGGATTAGGAGACCATCTGTCTCTTGGCTGATTACTATTTTGCATCTGTTTGGAGCAAGTCATCACAGTATAGTGAGCGATGACTGAGCCGCGCTGTACACAACCCCATGACTTACAGCCGGTGGCTCCAGGGAGGAGATAAGCCAATTTCCCCCTCAATAACTGCACTTTAGGTAAGGTGGCCAGGCACCAATAACGTTGCTCATCTGCCAGGTCTGTGGATTCAGAGTCCATTTTAGGTGGAGTCCGATGTTAGGTAATTGAGGAGTCGGACGTTTGCCTTACTGACTCCACAGCCCTGGTAGTGGAGTCGGTGTCCATTTTGGCGGAGTCGGGTTAAGGGAAATTGAGGAGACTAATGTTTGGGTTTACTGACTTCACAGCCCTGTTATCTGCAGATTGCCCCTATATTTTCAGGTAATATAACATTTTCGGAGGTGACAGGTTCTTTTATAGCAGATAGCAGCTGGAGAATATGGTTTCCAAGTTTTGGAAAAGCCAATAATTTACAAATCTAAAACACTGCCTGCTGATGATCATTATTTCACTGATTGACAGGGGAAGATGAGCATTATATATAGAATTATATACTAACGATAGTGACACAAACTAAATATGGATACAGGACGCTGAATTGTGGACTTACCTCCACTAGGTGATTATCTGGTCCGTACAGGTCCTTGTCAAGTTCAATAACCAGAGACTTGAAAAAGGATGAAAACTTCCTCTTCTGTTTGGTAGCATCATATTTGGACAATGCTGCCTGCAAAACAAAATGTTGCATTTCAGTCTACACTGCCATACGGGTCAATTAAATGCATGCTTAACCCTTGAGTGTAAGATGATCGACCTTCATAGTAAGTAACGCCACATGCTCATATCCATTCTAACATCTTATCTGAATGTCTGCAGGGAAATAACGTGATTCACGACATTTCTGCTGCATCTCCACTTGACTGTATTTCCTAATCAAAAGTACAGATCCTGGACTTTAGTGATGAGATCTCAGCTTTTAGACATTTGTGGTCTACGCTGGAGATACTTGCCAAATGGCATGAGAATGGGCAACCACATAATCCGCACTTACATCCTCCAGTAGCCGGCCCTCTACACGCAGCTCCCAGGAGGCCACAGTCCCCTCGCCATCCTCAGCATCAGACTTCGCTGGGTTAAAGGTGTTGGAAATAAAGATGCGAAGCTTTCGTTTTTGCTATGAACAGGAAAATATATTAAATGTAATAAAAAAAAAATAAAAAAAACAAGTCTAATCCATTTTTACAGCTATTTAAATGTAGAATACCTTGATCGGCCTCTTCAAGGCTTCCTGAATATCAAGACGTTTCCTCATAATTGTCTGATCCAGTTTCCTCTCAAAAGCCAATAAATCCATGTAAGCCTGAGATTCAGGTACCAGCTCCCGAATCTAGAAGGGAGAATGTCAGTAATAATGGTGTACAAGACTCCCTGTGTATCTGTGCATCAGTCAGGTCAATACTCACCCTCTGAGGTAGAATCTTGTCCGCCATCTTCTTCTTCTTAGCACTTCAAAATTGAAAAAGAAATGAGAATCAGTTAAGATCACGACTTCCCCTGAAGCACATTGTACCGCCAGTCACAGCTCATCATAAGCACCACTATAGTGAAAACCATTGAGGTTCTAACAGATAAAACATCTCCCGTGGACACACATGGCTGCAGAATCCTATTAAAGGGGCGCACACATCCACTGATGCATTATAACTATGCTGCAAGCCGATGGATAATCACTTCATAAAGTTCATGTTACCTACAGTAAAACAGCTCGGGCGACAGACTTCTAGAGAGAAAACTGCCAGCTCCCCAAACAGCGACTAAGGGTCCTTTATTCACTTATGTTACAACATTTCTACTACAAGCGAGGCATTTCTCAAGTCTGACAAAGTCATTGGTTGGAGCTGAAATGACAAGACATGGATGGAAAACATGGTCTTATTCACAGTATTCTGGAACCGGCCGTGTATTCATCAACGTCTTCATGGACGGCCCCGAGGATGATCCTCCCATACACATATGGCTGGCTTCACACTGCAGTTTTTTCACTGATCAGTGTCCATCCAGTTTGTGTGCCAAAACCAGGAGACGAACTTCCAGAGAAAAAGTATAATTGAAAGATTGACACCTGTTCTGAGTTTTGGACACACTCCTGGTTTTGGCACCAAACTGGATGGACACTGATCAGTAAACAAACTGCAGTGTGAAGCCAGCCTTAGACTAATGTAGGCAGCACCCACCAATAATGATGGACTCAGCCAACACTAATGTGTAAAGGGGCCACAGCCAACTAAGGTTGATCGGTTAGGTCTGATTTCGGCACGTTATTCTCCCGGAGCTAAGATGGTCTTTAAAGGCCACTTCACACGCTAGGATATCAGTAACGATATCCTTAGAACGATCACGTGACAGTGATCGTTCATTGTTAGTGCGTTGTCACACACAAGGATATCGTTAACGAGATCCCATTCGGCATCGCTCCAGTTAAATAGGAGAGCAAGGACTGAATGATCTATTAAAGCAGCAGGAATAGGAGAATTTTGAACGAGATCATTCAAAAAGGTGTCAAACTTAACGATGTAGCTTCTTCAAGCAGCGTACTTGGACGACGAACGATAGATTTGAGGTCCGGATCTCTTTTTTTTATGACTGTTCCAACGATTTTTGCATCCTACATCGTTCGTTTACATGCAAGGACGCACTAACGATATCGTTTGAACGTTCACAAAACCGACGTTTCAATGATATCATTAACAATATCGTAGCGTGTGAAGTGGCCTTAAGCTTGGTTAACGTATGGGAGTCGTCTCAGATGGCTGTAAGCCCACCGATCAGATGAAGCATCGTTCAGCTGACATCCATCTACAGTTTATGGTTGGCTTTACACCCTTTGAATTTATTACAAGTCTATTTTGATTTCATGGACTCATATTCAAAATGGGGCAGCCAACTTATCAATTCTCTTTCAATCAGACATTATTATAGGATTTATAAAGATACCCAAATGCTCACGACCCCTTCTTACGGGTACAGTTATCACCTTATTCATGGTAATATATTCATCCTTTATTTGACTACACATTCTGAGGTGGCCCATTGCATTACCACCGACTACTTCCACTGCTAAAACAGTCGAAATCCAGGTTTTGGTGCATCCTCTTGTAAAGACTGCAAGGGGTCAAAGAACTGACCCTCAAACAAAGTGAAGGCATATGCCAGTAAAATGCCATAATTTCACAAGATCATAAAGGAAATCTGTGAAGTTAATTTTTTACTACAATACTAATAGTATCCTTGAATAAGGCTTAAGCAACTCTTTCAGGATCAGTAACTTATTGCTTTACCTTCTTCTGTTATCTTGCAGTAAGCCCAGGATAATTCAGCGTTGCACGCAGGCTAGTCTAGCGCATGTAAATCCAAACTGATTAGGCACTGCTTCCGCCACTCAATCATGCCCACCTCTGCCATGCTGGCATCAGCGATATATATAAAAAAAATAATCTTCAGTGTCATTTACTATCACTGCTGTGAAGTGAGCAGGGAGAGCAGGGCATAATCAGTTTGTATTTACAGATGCTTGACTAACCACCGTGTGACAGTGAACTCTCAAGGACTTACAGCAAGATAATAGGAGAAAGTAGAGCAATAACACTTACTGATCCTGAAAGGGCTGCTCAATCCTTATTTAATGGTACCATTAGTTTTGTACTAGAAAATAGACTGACAGATTCCTTTTACCCTTTCAAGGCACAAATCAAGTATTCAAACACAAATGATTAAGGATTGTAAACATTCAGATTATCAGATTCATGTATTGGAAACTAAACCATTGAAGGTCAAACGCAGAGTAGTGGAGGATGCCTTCTATAAGTGTAGTATGGGTCAAAGAGAGATTAACGTTTTGAAGCGAACACAAGATTTTTTTTTGCCTTTTCCAGGTGCTTATACTTTCCTGCTAGGCAGGGCCGTGGAGTCAGAATCGTATTCAGGGAAATTGAGGAGTCGGATATTTGGCTTACTGACTTCACAGCCCTGGCCTCCATTTTGGTGGAGTTGGAGTCTTGAGTCGAATTCAAGGAAATTGAAGAGTTGGATGTTTGTCTTACTGACTCTACAGCCTTGCTGCCAGGGCAGCATTATTTCCTCCAGGCTGCTCTCTTGTATTACACACATTTCCTCCAAGTAAATATAACTAATCAGGTAGTGGATATAAAATAGATATAAATTGCATATTAGGATATCAGTGATTGGCACTTTCATAATTCTCATTACATCTATTTACAGAGGCAGGAAAATGAAATATTACAGTAAAGAGGTCGTCAGGGCAGACAGAAATGTTTTAATCTAGGAAATAAAGCTTGCTATCTATTACCATCTTTTCAGTTAGTGATCAAAGGTATCAACCACTGAGGACTCTCACAGAGTTTAAGATTTTTGTATCCACTGGCCATCACAATACAAGACATTTTACCTTATGGGCATTACCTGTGATTCCTATTTTGAGCCGCTTGTTGTTGCTGCACTTGCTGAATCTGCTGCGCTGCTGGCCGCTTACGGGACTGGTCCATGCCGGATTGAGCCATCCCTGGGCGGGCAGCTGGACTTCCTCCGTAACCTGGAGGACCCATGGCTGGTCCCTGAGGTGTCATCCGACTGCCTGGAAGCATCCCAGGCCGCTGTGTAACACAAGGAAAAAGAGTGTTAGTCTGGGACTGTACTCAAAGCAACCAATTATTCACATCCGTGATGTTCCCTGAAGTCATTCTAAATCTTTACACCATTTCTTGATTTGATTATGAAGGGGAGTGGGTGTTAGATGGTGGCCTATACAGGGAAAGGCATCCGTGGCTTGGCAGGAGGGCAATACACCAGCAGGGTCAGATTACATAGGATTGCTAGGTAACTTGTAATCATGCAGATCTCTGCAGGAGCCATGTACAGAGAACAGCAGGAAATCTTTAAAGGGAATCTGTCAGGTCAAAAATTCATATGTAACTGATATTTTCCAATTCTGTTCTCTAAGCTCTTTCTATTCATGTATTTCTATTATTTATACTTCCCTCCTATCCTCTTTCTAATATCTGTTATGCTGTGTGACTCATTGCAGAGCAGAAAGGAGGGGGGAGGAGCTGTGTGATCTTACTGCAACTCTAACCTCGTCATGTCCTTGTGTGTGTCCAGGCCTGGACTGACAAGTGGGAGCAGTGGGACTTATCCCAATGGGTCGTTGGTTGGAGTGGGCGGGGCCACAGCACCTGCTCCTCCAGCCGCGGGCCGGCTTCAAATCACTTTGCAGCTGCTGCCACCCGCCGGGCATAGCGGGGTCTGGAGAGCAGCAGCTGCTGGCAGCTAAGCTGCCAGCACGTCATCAGAGAGCAGCAGGGGCCACAAGGACATGACTGCTGTTTGCTGTGAGGGCCCGAGGAGACTGACAGGAGAAGAGGTCAGGGAGTAGGGCCCCAATTACCTCCAGGCCATGCCCCCTCACCACTTCTGTGGGCCTCAGAAGTTGTTGCACAGCGCGGGCACCAGTAAAATTTGAAAGATGAGCTGCTGTAGCTCCTGGTGGTGAGTATCGTGCTCTCTTGTCACCTCAGACCAGCAGTAAAAAGTTGGCAGCAGAGCAGAATGCACTGTTAGGGAATGTGCACACATTTAGTATTTGGTCTAGAAATTTCTGCGCCTTTGCTGCATCTCTTGGCAGGTAAAAATGCACGTTTTTGGTGAAGATTTTTCCCATTCATTGGAATAGATGAAATCTTAACACTGCAGATTTAACTCTCCCAAGAGAAAATACTCATGTGCACGAGACTTCAGGATTCCCTTCAGGTTTGTGACAAAACAGCACTCAAAAACGCATAAAAATACAATGTGTGCATACAGCCTTAAGGTGGGGTCACACGCGGCGATCTGGTCTGCGATGTCGGAAGCGACGTGCAGGTGCGCGGTCGCTTCCGACATCGCAGGCCAGCTGTCACACGGCACGACGGTGCCGGTGACGCGGCGGCGATGTGGGCGGAGCCGTCGCTCGCTGGGCAGGGCTCAGCCCAGCGAGCGATGGCTCAGTAACCCTGTGATATAGGCTGGATCGCGCCGCCAACAGTGTCAGACGGCGCGATCCAGCCTAATCGCTGGTCACAGGTTGAAAGGTTTATGAACATGTTCATAAACCTGTCAACCTGCGACCAGCGATAATTTGCAGTTGCGTCGCGCTGTCACACAGCGCGACGCACTTGCAATATCGCCCGCGACTTCGCTGTGACGTCACTGCGCGGCGATGTCGCGGGCGACATCGCCGCGTGTGACCCCACCTTTAGTGTGTGTTGTAACACTGCACAAGTGATGTCACTGGGGAACCCCAGAGATCAACCCTGCTTGGGCTGTCACTTTATGAGGAGCCTTCCACCAGGTTTATGTAGTCCTATATGGATCCTATTTGGATAATGTATCACAATCTCCAATACACAATAAGGACCAGTCATTCCAGAACACAGGAGAGGGGGCTGCATCATAATGATGGCCACGTTGGTTTTTGGGGCGAACACATCTGCAGCAAATCCTAGGGGTTGCTATTTAATTCTGATTTCTTGGCAGGAGGTTTGCTGTGTTTTTTGCTGCAGATTTGCCATATAAACTATAGCAAAAGCAAAGAATAGAATTGACACTCTCATTCTTTCAAAAACGCAGCAAAACCAGTGGTGTTATTGACACTTTCTACTGAGATTTAAAACCAGTGTGTGTGGACAGCTTTTCCAGAAATCACATAGGTTTTGCTGGAATCCAAAAACTCAGGATTAGATTAGCACACATTTATATAAACCCAAGGCAAAACCTTACCTGTGTGAAGATGGCCTTAAAGGGTTTTTCCCTCTAAATGTGCACTTTTTTTTTTTTTTTTTAAATATAAGAGTCCCCAAAGTCCTCAGTGACTTATGTAGTAACACACGCTGTGACCAGGGCTGTGGAGTCGGAGTCGTGGAGTCGCTGCCCATTTTGGTGGAGTCAGAGTTGGAGTCGGTAGAAAACGTTCCGACTCCGACTCCTAAAATATATAATAGTAGTTCAATGCAGAATGTGCTGAATATTATGATTTATTATTATGTTCTAAATATCTTGATTATGTCATTATAATGGTTAAAATTATTGTAGATCAATGGTAACATTAGGCTTTATCACTTAAAAACGAGCCAGGGAAATTCAGGAGTCGGAGTCGGTGGTTTGATTTACCGACTCCACAGCCCTGGCTGTGACCACTGCTCCACCACCCGGGGGAGTGATAGATGGGAATGTACTCCGCTATCTTGATCACTCCCATAGAAAATGAATGGATGGCGATGCTTGTGGGCGACCACATCAATCCATTCAGTCATGACCTCAAGAAACAGGAACGATCAAGACATCTGCTCTAGTCATTAGTGGGACCTCAGTGATAAGAAATTTTTTCTCCTGAATGGTTATGAATAAACTAGCTGGGTGCCCGATGCAGATGCATCGGGATTCTAGCAGAGCGAGTCTCTGACTCGCAATGGCCGCTTCGCGGCCAATGCTTCGCGTTGCTAAGGCGACTCGCCATGCCCGCTGCGCGGGCATAGCGAGTCGCCTTAGAACTGCTCGCAATGGCCGCTGCGCGGCCAATGCTTCGGTCGTATCCACATGACGACATTGACTCGCAGAGTGAGCGGACTCAAAAGGGGCAAAAATCCCATTCGTGATTATATAATAGATAGATTGGTTTGTGTCTCTAAAGCTCCCGTCACACAACGATAATGATCCTGTAGGGATCGTTGGTGCGTCGTTACCTGGTCACTGGGGAGCTGTCAAACAGGCAGATCTCCTCAGCGACCAAAGAGCCTCCTCCACATCGCTGGAAGCGGGAGGACACTGGTAACTATGATAAACAATGGATATCTAGGCAGCGCGCGCTGCCTAGATACCCGCTGTTTATCATAGTTACCAGTGTCCTCCCTGTTTGGCGCAGGTAACCATGATAAATACCGGGTAGCTAGGCAGTGCTCGCTGCCTAGATACCGGTGTTTACCATGGTTACCAGCCTGTGAGGTTGCTGATCGTTGGTCTCTCGCTGTCACACGCAGCGATGCGTGCTGACCAGCGGGAGCGCAATGACCAAAAATGACCCAGAGCACTTTGTAACGATCAACTCTCTTACAGCAGGAGCCTGATCGCTGCCAAGTGTCACACGCAACGAGATAGTTAGCAAGATCGCTGTTACGTCACAAAACCTGTGACGTTACAACGATCTCGTTAACAATCTCGTTATGTGTGACAGGGCTTATGGCCCAATACTGACAGCAATGGCTTCACACCTCCAACCGATGTCACCAAGTATCAACCAATTCATATTTCCAGGAGGAATCAGAGGAACACAAAAAAGAGTTTAAGCATTAGTCTCAGCATCTTGAATTTAAAAAAATAAATAAAAAAAAACACAACAGCAATGCCTCTATAAAAATTATCTGTTCTTGAGACGGCAGGATTGTTAATTTGATTGTTGCCAGCAGGGCTGTGAAGTCAGTATGCCAAACATCTTGACTCCTCAATTACCCTTAAGGTACCGTCACATGGGGCTTGCAACATCGCTGAAAAGTCCCGGGTGTTCAGCGATGTTGCAGCGACATCGCAGGTGCACTGTGCCGCAGCCAGTCAGCCACCATCGATTGTCGTGTCAGCGCTGCAGCCAGTCAGCCACCATCGATTGTTGTGTCAGCGTCACAGCCAGTCACAGGAGTGCAGTGGGACCTGGCATCGACATCGCTGAAGCAGTGCCTCTGCAGAAGCTGAGCTCTTCTGATTTTACTCAGGACTGGATTTTTTTTTTTAAATTAAATGAACGGAACAGAAAACAGCAAAACAATCCCAACGTGCGGCAGGTCACATACGTATCCTACTCATATGTATTGGGGAAATCTCCACACGGTGAAATGTATTAGTCTTGATCCTATTTACAAGCAACAATCTCTAATGTATGGACCATACACATCAGTGCAGAGACTGGCTGGTCCACTGTGACGGCTGGTGCCGATACTGGTGGCTGTGTGGCCCCTGTACATATATATACACAGCCTCCAGTATTATCTGCCCCCCCCCCAGTGTATGTATATATGCATGGGAGCCACACACTGGGAAGGGGGGGGGGCAGCAATAATACCACCAATATCACCTGCCCCCAGTATGTGGCCCCCATACATATATATACATTGCTTCCAGTATTATCTGCCCCCAGTGTGTGTGTATATATGTGTACGGGGGCCACACACTGGGGGCAGATAATACTGGAGGCAATGTATATATATGTACGGGGGCCACATACTGGGGGCAGGTGATATTGGTGGCTGTGTGGGCCCCATACATATATATATATATATACACAGCCTCCAGTATTATCTGCCCCCTCAGTGTGTGGCTCCCATGCATATATACATACACTGGGGGTGGGGGGCAGATAATACTGGAGGCTGTGTATATATATGTACAGGGGCCACACAGCCACCAGTGTGTGTGTATATATGTGTACAGGGGCCACACACTGGGAGCAGATAATACTGGAAGCAATGTATATTATAATGTACGGGGGCCACATACTGGGAGCAGATAATACTGGAAGCAATGTATGTGTATATGTATATATATATATGTGTACGGGGACCACACACTGGGAGCAGATAATACTGGAAGCAATGTATATATATATATATATATATATATGTGTACGGGGACCACACACTGGGAGCAGATAATACTGGAAGCAATGTATATATTTATATATGTGTACGGGGCCACACACTGGGAGCAGATAATACTGGAAGCAATGTATATATATATATTATATATATATATATAATATATAATGTGTAGTGTGTACGGGGACCACACACTGGAGCAGATATACTGGAAGCAATGTAATATTTATATATGTGTACGGGGCCACACACTGGGAGCAAATAATACTGGAAGCAATGTATATATTTATATATGTGTACGGGGGCCACACACTGGAGCAGATAATACTGGAAGCAATGTATATATTTATATATGTGTACGGGGGCCACACACTGGGAGCAGATAATACTGGAAGCAATGTATATATTTATATATGTGTACGGGGCCACACACTGGGAGCAGATAATACTGGAAGCAATGTATATATTTATATAGTGTACGGGGGCCACACACTGGAGCAATAATACTGGAAGCAATGTATTATATATGTGTACGGGGGCCACACACTGGAGCAGATAATACTGGAAGCAATGTAATATATATGTGTACGGGGGCCACACACTGGGAGCAGATAATACTGGAAGCAATGTATATATATATATTGTACGGGGACCACACACTGGGAGCAGATAATACTGGAAGCAATGTATATATATGTACGGGGGCCACATACTGGGGTCGGGTGATAGTGGTGGCTGTGTGGGCCCCATACATAAACACACAGCCTCCAGTATTATCTACTCCCCCAGTGTGTGGCTCCCATGCATATATACATACACTGGGGGCGGATAATACTGAAAGCAATGTGTATATATGTGTAAGGGGGCCACACACTGGGGGGCAGGTAATACTGGAAGCAATGTATATATATGTACAGGGTCCACATACTGGGGGCAGGTGATACTGGAGGCTGTGTGGGCCCCATACATATATATATATACACACAGCCTCCAGTATTGTCTGCCCCCCCAGTGTGTGGCTCCCATGCATAAATACATACACTGGGGGCGGATAATACTGGAAGCAATGTGTATATATGTGTACGGGGACCACACACTGGGAGCAGATAATACTGGAAGCAATGTATATATATATGTGTACGGGGGCCACACACTGGGAGCAGATAATACTGGAAGCAATGTATATATGTGTACAGGGGCCACACACTGGGAGCAGATAATACTGGAAGCAATGTATATATATATATGTGTACGGGGACCACACACTGGGAGCAGATAATACTGGAAGCAATGTATATATTTATATATGTGTACGGGGACCACACACTGGGAGCAGATAATACTGGAAGCAATGTATATATTTACATATGTGTACGGGGGCCACACACTGGGAGCAGATAATACTGGAAGCAATGTATATATTTATATATGTGTACGGGGGCCACACACTGGGAGCAGATAATACTGGAAGCAATGTATATATTTATATATGTGTACGGGGGCCACACACTGGGAGCAGATAATACTGGAAGCAATGTATATATATATGTGTACGGGGGCCACACACTGGGAGCAGATAATACTGGAAGCAATGTATATATATATGTGTACGGGGGCCACACACTGGGAGCAGATAATACTGGAAGCAATGTATATATATATGTGTACGGGGGCCACACACTGGGAGCAGATAATACTGGAAGCAATGTATATATATATATATGTGTACGGGGACCACACACTGGGAGCAGATAATACTGGAAGCAATGTATATATATGTACGGGGGCCACATACTGGGGTCGGGTGATAGTGGTGGCTGTGTGGGCCCCATACATAAACACACAGCCTCCAGTATTATCTACTCCCCCAGTGTGTGGCTCCCATGCATATATACATACACTGGGGGCGGATAATACTGGAAGCAATGTGTATATATGTGTACGGGGGCCACACACTGGGGGGCAGGTAATACTGGAAGCAATGTATATATATGTACAGGGGCCACATACTGGGGGCAGGTGATACTGGAGGCTGTGTGGGCCCCATACATATATATACACACAGCCTCCAGTATTGTCTGCCCCCCAGTGTGTGGCTCCCATGCATATATACATACACTGGGGGCGGATAATACTGGAAGCAATGTATATATATGTACGGGGGCCACACACTGGGGGCAGGTAATACTGGAGGCAATGTATATATATGTACAGGGGCCACATACTGGGGGCAGGTGATACTGGAGGCTGTGTGGGCCCCATACATATATATACACACAGCCTCCAGTATTGTCTGCCCCCCAGTGTGTGGCTCCCATGCATATATACATACACTGGGGGCGGATAATACTGGAAGCAATGTATATATATGTACGGGGGCCACACACTGGGGGCAGGTAATACTGGAGGCAATGTATATATATGTACAGGGGCCACATACTGGGGGCAGGTGATACTGGAGGCTGTGTGGGCCCCATACATATATATACACACAGCCTCCAGTATTGTCTGCCCCCCCAGTGTGTAGCTCCCATGCATATATACATACACTTGGGGGGCAGATAATACTGGAGGCTGTGTGGGCCCCATACATATATACACACACACACAGCCTCCAGTATTATCTGCCCCCCCCCCCAGTGTGTGGCTCCCATGCATATATACATACACTTGGGGGGGGGGGGCAGATAATACTGGAGGCTGTGTATATCTGTGGGGTCTGGGGGCTCCTCTATCACACTCCTGCCCCCTGTCTTACCGGGTAGGCTGCTCCTGGCATGGGGGAGCGGTATATGCCCTGTCCCGGGGCGGGGCCCATCCTCACAGCGGGGCCCGGTGTCCCGGGGCCCATAGCCGCTCCTGCCGGCCCAGATACCCCTGGAGCCACCGATTGGAATCCAGCCCGCGCCGCCATCACTGTGTAACAATGGGGCCGGAAGCGGAAGCCCTGCGCCTCCCGGGGGGAGCAGGGGAGGGAGGTGAGCGCAGTGCTGCTGCTGGAGGCCGGGGGAGGCGGGCGGAAGTGAACCAGCGCCATCTTGGACCCGGGAAACCTGTGGAGCAGAGCCGGGAATTACATATAAACCTCCGCGTCGGCCATGTTTGAGAATGGCAAATCACACACCCCTCCCCCGGGGTGATTACATTATATGCTTTCGGTCATATTCCAGTATTTGCAGAGATTCCCTGACAATCCTCATTGTGTATCGCGTTACTTTAAGCATTTATTTTAGTGACGTAACACTTTGGTGTACGGACATGCCAGAAACAGAGATGGACGATGTAATGATTTTATTGTAATTATTTCCGGTGTCAGAGGTTAATATATCGGTCCTGATTTACTGAATGAATGGATGAATACTGCATGAATTATGTCATCCTTCACGCGCTGTATAATACACGCGCATGCGCAGTTCTGGACAGGTCCGCACAGCGCCATCTGCTGGTGGAGTCAGGGTACAATGGTGACGTCACTCGTCTTCCCGCCAAAATCATTCTGTGTAGAGCCCGCAGATTGCTAATGACAGTGATGGGATTGTTACATCTTTTAAGTGAAAACCCAGAGTTCTTGTTGTGTGAAATACAGTAAAGTCTGTACATCTAAGGGCCCTTTCACATCAGCGTTTTTTGAATTGGTTTATTTAGCGCTACAGTCAGGCCTGTCATGGCAGCTCTGAGTAACCTCTTGCTTGTCAGTGTATTGGAGCAGTGCAGGAGCTGCCTGATGAGGCCTATGGTCACACAGGGCGGTTTTCTTGCACCAAACCTGATCTCTTGGCAGTAAAAACACAGCTGTAGGTTTTTTTTTCGATAAAAAAGCTACAAAAACGCTAAGAGCATTGATTGACCTGCAGCTTCCTTTATAAATGCAGCAAAATCCCAGCTGTTTTCTGTTTCAGTCAGGAAAAAAAACCTGGAGTGTGAATGAGATTTTTGGAATATCATAGGTTTTGCTGGTTATAAGAAAGCTGCTTTTATCAACATGGATTTGCATAATACCAATGGAAAAGAAAACACAAAAACCCCTCGCGCTGTGTGAACATTGCCTTAAAGGGAACCTGTCACCTAATCTATGGCCCCTAAACTATCACTACCTGCCCCTACAGACCCTAACTAGCTCCCTAACCATCCCTGCCTGACCTAATATGGCTTTATATAAGGTGAAATAAACACTTTAGAAACTTACATTTTTTCCGTCTGTGGGGCGTTCCTGTCGGCTCTTGTCTGCAGGGCGGGGTCCCCAGAGCCGCGCTCCCCCCGCCTCGCTCCCTTCCTAACGCCCTAATGGGCGGCATTATCGATTTGAAGAGCGGGGGAGCCCATTGGAATCTTCCCGCCCCGCTCTTCATGACGCGGCCGGAGACCGCGTCATTTCCGGGTCCGCGCATGCGTAGTGCGCCGGGTGAAGCCGACCGGAATCGCAGCGTCGCTAGGCAACGAATCGCAGCGTCGCCGGCGTCTTCGGAAGGTGAGTATCGGCGGCCCCCTCCCTCCCAAACCAGCACATATATATGTGTGTGTAATCCACATGTACATATGGATTACACACACACATATATACATTCACTTTGATTAGGCACATTTCATATGTGCATCTATATATATATATATATATATATATATATATAGATGCACATATAGTTAGATTATATATATGTGTGTGTGCATGTATATATATATTTGTGTGTGTGTGTGTGTGTGTGTGCATGTATATATGTGTGTGTGTGTGTGTGTGCGCATGTGTATACATACGTGTATGTGTGTGTGTGTGTATACTTACGTGTGTGTGTGTGCATGTGTGTGTATACTTACGTGTGTGTGTGTGCATGTGTATATACTTACGTGTGTGTGTGTGCATGTGTGTGTATACTTACGTGTGTGTGTGTGCATGTGTGTGTATACTTACGTGTGTGTGTGTGTGCATGTGTGTGTATACATACGTGTGTGTGTGTGCATGTGTATACTTACGTGTGTGTGCATGTGTGTGTATACTTACGTGTGTGTGTGCATGTGTGTGTATATTTACGTGTATGTGTGTGTGTGCATGTGTATACATACGTGTATGTGTGTGTGTGTATACTTACGTGTGTGTGTGTGCATGTGTGTATACTTACGTGTGTGTGTGTGTGTGTGTGTGTGTGCGCATGTGTGTGTATACATACTTGTGTGTGTGTGTGTGTGTGTGTGTGTGTGCGCATGTGTGTGTATACATACTTGTGTGTGTGTGTGTGTGCGTGCATGTGTGTGTATACATACTTGTGTGTGTGTGTGTGTGCGTGCATGTGTGTGTATACATACTTGTGTGTGTGTGTGTGTGTGCGTGCATGTGTGTGTATACATACTTGTGTGTGTGTGCGTGCATGTGTGTGTATACATACTTGTGTGTGTGTGTGTGTGTGTGTGTGTGCGTGCATGTGTGTGTATACATACTTGTGTGTGTGTGTGTGTGTGTGTGTGCGTGCATGTGTGTGTATATATAACTTG